>JASPKP010000700.1:25000-35000 GCA_030674155.1 Stramonita haemastoma
AGTCTTCCAGACCTTATGGGAAGGAAGCGATTTCGGTATTTTGTCATTGATAATTTTTCCAGCTTGTTGGTGCTGGATGGTTGGGGGGTATGGATGATGATGCTGTTGTAGAGAACGCTTGTGAAGATGATGGGATTGTCAGGGATGACAGCCCTGGTATGTCCTTTATGATCGGTGTGGCTATTGATAACTTGAAATGGAATGCAATCTTTTCTTTGACATGAATGCTATAAACATTTCTTTTTGTGCTGCTGTGTAACCCATGGACGATAGGAGGGTGGCCGAGAACTTGTCGGGACTGGGTGTGTTTGTACAGAGGTATGACCAGATGGAATATCTGTGTAATATTTTAATGTTATGTGGTTTTCTGGGGGGTTGATGAAAGCTCAACACTTGGGAGAGGCATCAGTTGGGCGTGAATCCTCTGGTCAACACAGGTGTGTGTGTGTGTGTATGTGTGTGTGTGCGCTTTGGGGAAGGTGCCCCTTGAAACATGGACATTAGAGGGATGGGCGTGCGCGCACGCACGTGCGTGTGTATGTGAGTTGGATGAGTGTGTGTGTGTGTGTGAGTGTGTGTGTGGAGGAGAGGGGCGGAGTGTATGTGTGTGTGTGTTTGTGCGTGTGCGTGTGCGTGACCAGGCGCGCGGACATTGGGATAGGTGTGCATGTGCAGGGGTGTGGAAGTGAGTAGGCGCGCGCGCGAGGTGTGTGTGGTTGTGTGTTGCGTGTGTGTGTTTGTTGGTGTGTGTGTGTGCGTGTGTGCGTGCGTGCGTGCGTGCGTGCGTGTTGTGTGTGTGTGTGTGTGTGTGTGTGTGTGTGTGTGAGTGTGTGTGTGTGTGTGTGGCGGGATTGAATTTAAGGTTAAGATATAGCTATATTGATCATATGAACAGCTTTTTACGAAAAGCTGACGCGAATTCACCAAGGAGAGTAGCGGACTCCTTGGATTTTGTTGTTGTTATGCAATGTATGTGGGGAGATGGAGATGTTGACATTGCCACAACTCTTCTTTCTGTAATGCCCTTGGCAGATCGACCTGCTAAGATAAACTTTGTTTTCATTTTTATGTCATGTGTATCCTGTATGGTTTTCCTTTGTTTGTTTGTAGTTGTTTTCACTACCACACATCTTTTGGTTGTATACAGTTTGGCTACAGTTCAAAACTACTCTGGGTGTATGCCATTGTGCTTTACCGAATGCCATATATGACACTCTTTTGTAAGGGGAACCATGCTATGTATTGCGTTGGTGTTGGTCTGACAGATGACTTACTGTTTTTTGATAAATTTTAATGGGTAGTAGAATTAACATTGTTTCTATGAATTGTCAAGGTTTGGCGAACCACAAAAACGAAGGGATCTGTTCACATATTTGAGAGAAAAAGGTTGTTCTATATGTTTATTACAAGACACCCATTTTGAGCCCAAACTAGAGAATTACATTCGTTCGGAATGGGGATATAAGTGCTTCTTTTCCTCTAATAACTCATATTCCGTGGTGTAGCTATACTGTTTAATAATAACTTTGAGTATGAGTTTAAAAAGGTGTATAAAGACACATTAGGTAATTTCATTTTCGCACACATTAGGATAATGGGAAAAGATTGTTTAATTGTCAGTGTATACGGACCTAATCGAGATGAGCCTGAATTTTATATAGAATTAGAAGAACGTATCAGGGAGGTTGGGGTGGAGAATGTGATCATAGGAGGAGATTGGAATTTAGTTCGGGATTATCACTTAGATTATTATAACTATAGACATTATAACAATCCTAAAGCACAAGAACAAGTTGAAAATATGATGGAAAATTTAGATTTAGTAGATATTTGGCGTGAGTTACATCCAGAACTCAGAAGATACACTTGGAGAAGAAGCAGACCTTGTCAACAGAGTCGTCTGGACTTCTTCCTTATCTCAGACTTGCTATGCAGCTACATAACTGATGCTGACATCCTACCTGGTTATGCTCTGATCACTCCTTGATTTTGATCACTCTAGAACAAGGTGATAACACTAAAAGAAATCTTCTTTGGAAATTTAATTGTTCACTCTTAAGAGATAGAAACTTTGTAAACGAAATAAAACAGGTGATTGACACCGTTACTGAAGAATACGCAGCATGGCCATACAGTCGCTGTGACCTAGATCAAGTTCCAAAGTCAGAAATACAGTTTGTTATTTCTGATCAGTTATTTCTGGAAACACTGTTAATGAAAATAAGAGCTAAAACCATTTCATATGCATCAATGAAAAAAAGAGAAGATAAAGAAAAACAAAAAGAACTTGAAGATAGAATACATTCATTAGAAAAAGCGGTAGTATTGTCTGAACAAGAAAAACTTGAATTGGAAACTTGTAGGCAAGATTTAGTGACCCTACGAGAAAAAAGGATGGAAGGTGTACTGTTGCGTTCTAGGGCTAGATGGGTGGCTTATGGCGAAAAAATCACTAAGTATTTTTGTGGACTCGAAAAAAGAAACTATGTAAATAAGCATATACAGAAATTAACATTAAATGACGGTTTATTGCTAACTGAGAATAGTGAAATTATTCGAGAAGTTAACTCTTTTTATGAAACGTTGTATTCTAAACGAAATGTAGACGATTGCTCAATTATTGACTTGGTAGAGGAGCTACCCAAAATAACGGAGGAAGAAAGAACATCCTTGGAAGGAAAAGTAACTTTAGACGAAGCGGGCATTGCTTTAAAGCATATGAGTAACAACAAAAATCCCCGGGAGTGACGGTTTTACGGCCGAGTTTTTTAAATTTTTCTGGTTACAACTTGGTCCATTTGTGGTACGTTCACTTAATGAGGGTTTTGATAAGGGGGAGTTATCATCAACACAAAAGGAGGGTGTTATCATATGCATACCTAAACCCGATAAACCAAAAGACCTATTGAAAAACTGGAGACCTATTTCACTTTTGAACGTTGTGTACAAAATTGGCTCTACATGTTTAGCAAATAGACTAAAACAAGTACTCCCATCTATTATTAATAACGACCAGACTGGTTTTATAGCAAACAGGTATTTGGGAGACAATATTCGTCTTATATATGACTTAATTGATTATCTACTTGTGTCAAAGAAACCAGGTTTACTTTTATGCCTGGATTTTGAGAAAGCTTTTGACACTGTGGATTTAGACTTTTTGTTTAGGGTACTACATGCCTTTGGCTTTGGCCCAAGCTTCTGCTAGTGGGTTCGTACTTTTTATACTCAGATAAAGTCGTCTGTCTCAGTAAATGGTGGTTTGGCTAGCTGGTTCCCGATTGAGAGAGGATGTCGTCAGGGTGACCCCATATCTCCTTATCTTTTTGTTATCTGTGTAGAAATTCTAGCTAATATGATAAGACAGAATAAGAATGTTAAAGGAATTAAGATAAACAACACAGAAAATAAGATATCACAATATGCAGACGATACAAATATATTGCTAGAAGGGGATAAGAAGTCATTTGAGGAATGTTTTGGTGTTATTGAAAAGTTTGGTAATGTGTCTGGACTAAAGTTAAATGCTGAGAAAACAAATGCCATATGGTTAGGAAATAAACGGAATTCGCCAGTTAAATTTATGCCACATCTCAGTGTTCAGTGGAACCCTTCAAAATTTAAGATATTAGGTATATGGTTTACTAACGATCTGGAGAAGTGTGAGATAATAAACATGGAGGAAAAGTTTTCAGAAATTAGGGCATTATATAGGACTTGGCTAAAAAGACAAATAACTCCGCTTGGCAGGGTAGCAGTTCTAAAATCACTTATTTTATCAAAAATAATTCATTTATGGATTCTGTTGCCAAACCCCCCAGATCAGTTAATTAATGAACTTCAAAAATTTGTTTTTAAGTTTGTATGGGGTAAGAAAAAAGATAGAATCAATAGAAAAACGTCAGTAAGAAGCATAACACATGGTGGGATTGGAATACCAAATGTACGACAACATATTAACGCGCTAAAATTAACCTGGATCCGTAAAGTGAGTTGCAGTGATCACAGCTGGAAACAGATACTGTGCTCACTTTATCCTAAGGCCGAAATTATTAACAAATTGGGATCCGATTTGCCCGGCAGCAACAGATTAAACAAATTTTGGAAAGATGTATTTAAAGCATACAGGGAATTAGGCAGTGCAGTTAAAGTGGAAACCACAGAAGAGCTGTGTTCTGAGCCTTTGTTTTATAACCCCAATTTGAAAATTGGTAGTAAAACTTTCTATAACAAAAACTGGATTGACAAGAATATTTCATGTGTTAGACATCTACTTGATGATGCTGGTAACTTGCTTAGTTTTCAATGTTTTGTTACAAAGTATGGAACTATATCAGATTTTGTTACATATAATGGCTGTGTTTGCGCACTGAGAAAATATTCAAGGAACTGGGATTAGAAATTATGTGCTCTGATGAAAATGAAAGGAACAAATTAATGACTGTAATCTGCTCTGTGCCAAGGGGAGCGATGCTGTACTACGAGCTACTGACTAAAAACACTACTGACCCAGCTTATAGTATGAAGTGGAATGAAAGATTGCATCAAAATGTTGTATGGTCACAAGTATTTAGAAAAATTAGGCAAATTCAAGATGTAAGACTAAAGTGGTTTCAGATAAGAATTGTACACAGAATAATAGCAACAAATGTCATTTTACAAAGCATGGGTATTGAAGAATCAATTAATTGTTCCTTTTGTCATATGGAAAAAGAAAGCATTCAACATATTTTTTGGTACTGTCCTATTGTAAACGATTTCTGGCAAGAATTCCAAAATAATATTAATAGAAAATGTAACGCTGTGAATCTGCTGCTCAACGAGAGCATTGTTCTTTTTGGATGCAGTAGCAACTTTAAATCTGACAAGATTTTTGATGTAATACTGCTGCTCGCCAAATTTCACATTTATAAATGCAGATGCCAAAAGAATTGGCCTTCGTTTGAAATATTTACGTGACAACTAAAATCAAGATATGAGGTTGAAAAATGTGTTGCCTCTATGGAAATGTCTTTTTTTAGTTTCGCTGCACAATGGTGTACATATCTACCTCTGTTAGATTAGAGCAAACTGTATTACTGCTGGATGAGTCGGTCTGAAAGGTAAAATCTGTTTATTTAGCTGAGCAGTTTAATCGTGGTGGTGTGTGTGTGTGGTTTGTTGTGTTTGTTTGTTGTTTTTTGTTTATGTCTTGTGTGCTGTTGTTGTTGCTGTTGTTGTTTGTTGTTGTTGGTGGTGCTTTTTGTTTGTTTGTGTTTTGTTTGTTTGTTTTTTGCTTGTTGTTGTTATTGTTAGTTTTGTCTTTAAACATTGTTATGTCAGTTTTGCATTTGGAGGTTAGGTATATGTAGGGATATGTATGCTTTAATATGTTTATATGCTTGGGTACTTTTGTTTGAATGCATGCATGTACATGATTGTATATGTATGTATGACCATTCAAGTTCATACACTATCTAAAACATATGCTAGTAGGTTGTGTATCAGTTTGTAATCTTATCCTTCTTAATTTTTGTTCTTCACAAACTCTGATATGAATCATTTGTGGATTGATGCTTACATTATACTGAGTTTTGTACATTATTTGAAAATTAAAAAAATGTTTAAAAAAAAAAACAAAAAAAACAAATTACAACTAAATGCAGATAAAACCGAAGCCATGCTCGTAGGCACCAAACACAAACTGTCCTCCTTCGAACAACTTCAATAGAATTCGGTAATACGTCAGTTCCGCTATCCACTTCTGTGAAGTATCTAGGAGTCGTTGTCGACAACACTCTCTCCATGCAAAAATTCATTACCCAAACCTGTCAGTCATGCTACTATCAACTACGGCGTATTAGCGCAATTCGTAAGTACCTGTCCACTGATGCAACATCCAAACTTGTCACTTCTCTTATTCTCTCACGTCTGGACTATTGCAATTCTCTTTTGGCTGGTCTGCCAGCATCATCCATCCACTCCCTTCAACGTATACAAAACTCTGCAGCTTGTCTGGTCCTCAGAAAGAAAAAATCCGAGCACATTACCCCTCTCTTGAAATCTCTCCATTGGCTGCCCGTACCACAGAGAGTAAACTACAAGATCAATACCCTCTGTTACAAATGTCTCCACAATACTGCACCCTCCTACCTCTGTGAATGTCTTCACTTGTACACACCTTCTCGCTCCCTCCGCTCCTCGGCAGATACTTTGTCTTTAAGAATACCCAGATTCAACCTATCTACCGTTGGCCGCCGCTCTTTCTCTGTTTCTGGTCCATGGATCTGGAACGACTTCCCTCTCTTCCTCCGGCAAAAGCCTACTTATGACACTTTTAAATCCAACCACAAGACACACTTATTTCAAACCTAAGTTTTTCTCATTCCGCTTCCATCTCTTACCTGTCCCTGCCTTCAACATCCACCTGCCAAAGTGCTTAACGTTTGTAGGTGTGTGTGCGCGCGGGCGTGCTGCGTGCATGCGTGCGTGCGTGTTGTGTGTGTGTGTATTTGAATTTGTTAAAACTGTAAATAGTTTTTGATTGTGTGTTGTGTAGGTCGAATGAAAGCGCTTTGATTTGTTTTTACAAGAGATAGCGCAATACAAATTCCATGTATTATTATTATTATTTTTCACTGTAACAAGCCTGTACTGTGGTGGAGGGAGGGAGGGGGGCAGGGGACTTGTGTTTCACTGTAACAAGCCTGTAGTGTGGTGGAAGGAGGGAGGGAGGGGGGCAGGAGACTTGTGTTTCACTGTAACAAGCCTGTAGTGTGGTGGAAGGAGGGAGGGAGGGGGGCAGGGGACTTGTGTTTCACTGTAACAAGCCTATAATGTGGTGGAGGGAGGGAGAGGGAGGGCAGGGGACTTGTGTTTCACTGTAACCAGCCTGTAGTGTGGTGGAAGGATGGATGGAGGGGGGCAGGGGACTTGTGTTTCACTGTAACAAGCCTGTAGTGTGGTGGAGGGAGGGGGCAGGGGACTTGTGTTGCACTGTAACAAGCCTGTAGTGTGGTGGAGGGAGGGAGGGAGGGGGCAGGGGAACAGGAGGCCTGCACTCCCTGTGGCTTCCTGTGGCTTCCCCTGTCACAGACAGCAGACTGGCAGGTCAGCTGACTTACACTGACCCCCCCCCCCCCCCACCCCTCCATCATCCACCCCTTTGACTGGCTGGAAGGTGAACAGGTGGGGCTGGAGTTGTAAGGACAATCACAAGGTGGATCAGTGGTCTAGAGGTAATGCACCTGCCTAGAAAATCAGAGTATGCGGTGGTTTGAATCCCGTTTGGGGCCAAAACTTTTCCCCCATCCATTAGACCATGATTGGTGGACTGGGTGCTAGTTTTTCAGATGAGACCATTAAAAAGGTCCCGTGTGTTACATATCATTATTTAGTGCACGTAAAGAACCCACGGCAACAAGGACCTTGTCCCTGGCAACATTTTTTTAAATAGAAAAAACCCACTCTGATAGAGAAACAGATACAGTTGCAAACGGGAAAAAGGAAGAAAAACCCAATGCTAGGTGCTGCATTTGTGTTGACACACTCTCCCCAGGGAAGGCAGCTGGGATTTCACACAGAGAAATCTGATGTGACATAAAGTGGTATAAAATACAAAATAAAAGAAATACAATAAAAAGGAATGCCACTTATTTGGTGAGTGTGTGTGATACAGGCACTGGAGAAACTCAACCCAGCTACCTTAGCTGGCCAGCAGCAGTACATCAGGCTGACACTGTACGACACTGCTGCACTGCTGATGTGGGGCTATACTAGTTCTTTGCACGCACCTGATGCCCTGCTGATGTGGGGCTATACTAGTTCTTTGCACACACCTGGTGCACTGCTGATGTGGGGCTATACTAGTTCTTTGCACACACCTGATGCACTGCTGATGTGGGGCTATACTAGTTCTTTGCACACACTGCTGATGTGGGGCTATACTAGTTCTTTGCACACACTGCTAATGTGGGGCTATACTAGTTCTTTGCACACACCTGATGCACTGCTGATGTGGGGCTATACTAGTTCTTTGCACACACCTGATGCACTGCTGATGTGGGGCTATACTAGTTCTTTGCACACACCTGATGCACTGCTGATGTGGGGCTATACTAGTTCTTTGCACACACCTGATGCACTGCTGATGTGGGGCTATACTAGTTCTTTGCACACACCTGATGCACTGCTGATGTGGGGCTATACTAGTTCTTTGCACACACCTGATGCACAGCTAATGTGGGGCTATACTAGTTCTTTGCACACACCTGATGCACTGCTGATGTGGGGCTATACTAGTTCTTTGCACACACCTGATGCACTGCTAATGTTGGGCTATACTAGTTCTTTGCACACACCTGATGCACAGCAAGCTAAACCTACATCAGTAATAGAAGACAATCACAAATAACACAACAAGGGCTTTTTACATATGAGCAAGGGAGCAAACTGTGTGCAAAAATATTCTGATCTGTCCAAGTTGTTGCCCTTGGGACTAACAACTGGGGAAGTCCCTGACCTTTGAATAAACCATATAATTTGAAATATTTGTAGTCATACGTTTAGGAACTTTAAAAAGTGTCTGTGTGTGCAGGTCTGTTCAAATTCAAAATATTTAATTATCTCTAAAACAGAGTAGTTTCGGTGGGTTACAAGCCATACATAAAAAGTAAACATGTAAAAATAACTAACACACACACACACACACACACACACACACACACACACACACACACACACACACACACACATACACACACACACACACACACACACACACCAAGGTGTTTATTTATTACATGTTGTATAATTAAACAAATATCAATGAAATCAAATGCTTTCTCCATTAAAATATTGAACACAGATTAGAATGATAAAAGGTAGCCTGTCATTTCCTAAGCTTCAAAAATCGCCATGCCTTTTCTGCCTGAGCATGTGTGTGTGTGTGTGTGTGTGTGTGTGTGTGTGTGTGTGTGTGTGTGTGTGTGTGTGTGTGTGGTGTGTGTGTGTGTGTGTGTGTGTGTGTGTGTGTGTGTGTGTGATTTGATTTGTTTCCTCTTTTTTATCGAGGATAATGGAGAAAGTGCTCATTTGCTTTTTTACATCAGTCCTCAGGTATATGCAGTTTTGAAATTCTTGTCATGTGTTGCCACCAGCACACAATGGCTTACTCTTCTAAAAAGCTGAACAGGATTTCACGTGTGCGCGAGAAGTTTTTTTTTGTGTGTGTATGTGTGTACGCAATCTCCCGCTCGTGCATGTGTGTTATGGACGTGTGTGTGTGTGTGTGTGTGTGTGTGTGTGTGTGTGTGTGTGTGTGTGTGTGTGTGTGTGTGTGTGTGTGTGTGTGTGTGTGTGTGTGTGTGTGTGTATGTGTGTGTGTGTGTGTGCGCATGTGCGTACGAGCCTGTGTACATGGGTGTGTTCATGCGTGCGTGCGTGTTTGTGTGTGTGTGTCTGTGTGTGTGTCTGTGTGTGTATATGTGTATATGTGTGCATGTGTTTGTTTGTGCGTGCGTGTCTGTTTTTGTGTTCTGAGTGTTCATGTGTGTGTGAGTGCGTGTGTGTGTCTGTGTGCATGTGTGTTGTGTACGTGTGTGTGTCTGGTTTGTTTGGTGCATGTTTGTGTATGTGTGTGAGCGTGTGTGCATGTGTGTGTTGGCGTGTGTGTTTGTGTGTCATATGTGTTTTTGTGTGGGATTTTTTTTTTATTTGTGTAAGTGTGTCTAATTGTGAATAAGTGTGTGTGTGTGCGTGTGTGTGTGAGTTCGTGCATCAATGTGTATGTTTGCACGTGTGTTTATGTTTCATGTGTGCATATTTGTGTTTTGTTTGTGTGTTTGTATGTGTGCTTGTTTGCGTATGTTTTTTTATGTCCGTGCATATGTGTGTTTTTGCATGTGTTTATTTGGTGTTTGTGTGTGCGTGCGCACGCGCGCGTGTGTTTGTGTGTGTGTGTGTGTCCGTGCATATGTGTGTTTTTGCATGTGTTTATTTGGTGTTTGTGTGTGCGTGCGTG
>JASPKP010007003.1:0-2500 GCA_030674155.1 Stramonita haemastoma
GGTCCCCGGTGCATGCGAGACAGCGAGACAATGAGCAGAGACAGAGAGACAGATACACAGACAGAGAGACAGAGACGACAGACAGACAGATTTGTCAGAAGAATGCTCCTTGAAAGGGGATGAGATCTGTTTCCTTCTCTTCCCCGCCAGGCAGCCACACGCTGTTACTTCAATTCAATTCAATATTGCTTGAAAACCCAGGCGTCACAGCCACCCCAGGAGAGCTGTCACATCACTTTGGCGGTAACCGAGGGTGTAGGGAGAGAAGGGAGAGGTATGGAGAGTGAAAGAACCAAGGCCACCACATTGACTTTTTTTTCATCTGCTTTGAAGTGGTGTCAAAAGCCAAGTCTCCTAGCACAGGAAGATAAAGTAGTGAAGATCTTCCCCAACCCCGGCCCACTTCACTCCCTATCATTCTTTTTATTCCACTCCCTTATTATTATTTTTTTCCACCTCCCCCAAATGGAGAGAGAAAAACACAATTAACATGACTTTAACTTGAAAAATGATGCCATTTCTGTCGAATGGTCAAAAGTCTGATTGTTGAATGTGGGGTGATGTCATGATCTTGCTTTTTCTAAATTTTTTTTCTTTTATTTTTTGGCTAGACCTCTGAAGTTTGCCAATTGTGCTGTTTTTTGTGTACATGACAATTTTTCCCACCATTAAGGTAGCCACTTTTCAACTTCGGGGGGGGTTGTTTCGTTGATGTGTTCCCCTGCATGAGAAATGCTTAGGATTTAATTTTTCCAATCTTCTTACATAGTTTTCTACTTATTAAAAATCTACATGGAAATCATCACAGGTTTGGCTTTTGCTTTTTCCAATGATAGGGAGGAAATATTTTTCCCCTCCCAAGCCCAAGAAAAGTATTGTGGTCAAAAACCAATGCATTTTAAATATGTCAGAGTTCGAGTTCAGATTCTCTCTCTCTCTCTCCTCTCTCTCTCTCTCTCTCTCTCTCTCTCTCTCCTCTCTCTTCTCTCTCTCTCTCTCTCTCTCTCTCTTCGGATATTAGGTGCCATTTGTGGCTAAGAAAATGTAAGCACCTGTGATGGTATTACTAATGAACCATAAGTTTGTTCCTAATTTTCTGCTTAATACACAAATAACTGTAAGTTTTTTACGCATCAACATAGAGGTACAGTAGCAAAGAAAGTATTTTTCGCCCAGCAAAAAAGGTATATTATCTTATAGGAAACGAGCTTGCCCATTTCCCTTGTTCTTGCAATGTTTTATTTCGTTGTGTCATGGATGTATTTTGGGTAGTTTTATTGTATTTTTCTTTTACCCTTTCCCCTTATTTCAGTGACAAAATAAATCAAAATTCCCACAAAGAAAACAACCCCAATGAAGGAACTGATAGTCTCAAGAGTTGCACAGATTTGGGGTAGGTGTTATAGTTTGATTTTACTTCAAATCTTGCATTTTCCCTCTATTTCCAAAAAAAAAAAAATGGAAGAAAGATACTGGATCTTAATGTTACCTTAAATCCAAGGTAGTAAGTACAGAAAGAATTCCCAAAACAGAAAAGAGTGCATGACAATAAGAGGCTGTGATGTTAAAGTTGTATAGAAAAAATCAAACAATGTCTGTCAAAGATATGAATACAGTTTCGTTCCATAGGGAAGCAGCAAAAATTGCTGTGGTCATGGTATACACTGAAAACGAACTGTCAGAAGTAGACCTAAATATATATAGAAAACCTCCCTTAGGTCAAAACGTACATCCCACACTGTACAAAAAAAAGGGGACGTGGTCTGGAAAAATTCTACAGAGACAACTTTCTGTCATAGGCGGGAAAATACAGGTCCATACACCAGTAAAAACAATAAGGACGCTGACCCACACATTAACAGACAGAAGCAGTCGGGACCATCTGGCTGATGGCCCCTGGCGGCCGATATGATGGAATCCCCCAAGGACTTCTGATTGGGGATAAAAAATAACAAATCCGGTTGGCTGTGGCGGAAGGGGGGGGGGGGGGCGATTGAAATGAGCGGCATTGGAACAGCAGGACGGGACATCACGGGAAAGGTGAAGCGCAACAAACGTGATATGAACAAATATACAGAAAACTATTGGTCAAAGGCAATGCAAAGGGTACGTACTCCAGGGCAACGGTGAGAAAGTTGCTGTTTAAAATAAAACACAGGAAACCCTTCAAAAGAGTGGCCTAAAGGTACTTCTCATGTAAAAAAAAAAAAAAAAAAAAAAAGAAGTGAACAAACGACCAAGTAAAAAAAAAAACAACCACCAACCAACCAATCAAACAAAACAGCATAGGATATTGTGTACAGAAGCGGTTACTTAACCGGCAAGTCACCCCAGCATCGGGATGAAAATCATTTTAAAACCCTTTAACACTCTACAGTAATATCATACTACAATAACAAAAGGTGCCTCACAACCCAAAAAACAAAAAATTCATACTATCTCTTCCAAGTCTTAATCTACAATGAATGACTTACGTTATCTACTTTCTCTTTTTCAAATA
>JASPKP010007003.1:7500-13381 GCA_030674155.1 Stramonita haemastoma
TCTTTTTTGTTTCTGCATTCTTGGTCCATTCTCCAGCTCGGCTTTTTCCCCAGAAAGACTTAAAATATAGTAATTCTCTCCCACGCTGGAGTAGCATGCATTGGGCCTGACTTGACAGGCGTTTAAAAGCAGAGTAACGCATTTTCGCTTATATGACATACAACAATAGTGGGTATCTGAGCGTTTGACAAAGAAGAAGAAGAAGAAGGACACCCACACAATATATTTCTGGTGTGGGTTCCCGGATATGTGAGTGCTCATTCAAAGCAGCCAGGTCGTCGACCGAGTTGTTCAGAATATGATCACAAAAAAATATTTCAAACACCACTGATCCATGTACTGACTAACCCCAGACTCAGGCCTATATTAACATGTTTTAACAGAAGAAGCAGAATGCATTCTCATAATGTCCCCAAACTAACATTAATCTTGTTCAGGTCTGACGTGACGTTTAATGCCATTTCTAGTTTTGAAAAGAAAGGAAGAGTGCGCGTAAAACTTCTATTTGAAAAACAGCTTTACTGGCGTTCTGTTCAGTTTCGTTGCCTGTGCAAGAATGTCGTTCTTGCATTTGGTCATTTTCATGGATTACTTCAACGGTATCTGTCAGACTCATTATGTTCAGATTGACCTTGCTTCCTACGTTCAAAATAACAGAGTGCAGTACAACGCAAAACAATACAATGAAAAGGATATTGTTCAAAAACAAAAGACAGTACAAAATAATACAACATAAAGGCTACAACATGACACAGTACAACACGAAATATTACAATACAGCATAATGCAATATAATATAACCTAGAACATTAAGAGTAAAACATCTAAACCATGATCACCATAGAAAATAATGAAAGACTGCGGCTTCCAATACCAAAAAAGATTCCTCCCCTTCCCAGTACCCCCCCCCCCCCCCTCAAAGAAAAAGCCCCTCCCAAGCTACCTCTCTCTCTCTCTCTCTCTCTCTCTCTCTCTCTCTCTCTCTCTCTCCTCTCTCTCTCTCTCTCTCTCTCTCTCCTTCTCTCTCTCTCTCATTCTCAAATATTTTGCATGAGCACGTACCAGGAAATGAGAAGCAGGCCAGACAGACAATAATTATCCTTTACGGAAATTAAATATATTCTGTTAATTAGCTGGAAATACAACCCCAAATGCCATATGTGGGATTACCTCTCCTTAAAAAACTGAACATTTAAAAAAAAAAAATCTCAAGAAAGGTTTTCTGAGAAATGATCTCACCTTGTTCAGCTTCTCGGAATCTTATACACTAACCCCCCCCCCCCCCAGTAAAAAAACCCAAACAAAACAATGCAAAACAAAAATTAACCAAAAGTAACAAACCACCCCCACCCCCCAAACAACAAGACAGATCCGGTCAGATTTCGTATTGCTACTGTTGTCGGTTGGAGCACCACGCAATGTCATCAGGATTTACCATATTTGTCTGTCTCAGCCTGAGTTCTTCGATCTCCTATAGCTCTGCCAGACCACTGATCTTAGTGATGGTGGCAATGTAGGATGTTGGTGGCCTGCCTCTTTTCCTTCTGCCCTCAAAGTTACCAGGGAGAACTATCGTCATCAAATTTCTTTGTGGATTTCTGATTGCATTAATATTATATCTCAGTCTGCCCTTATCAATATCAGCCAACAGTATTTTTTGTCTTTGCATTGAGAATTAATCAACAATACTTTCATTGGTTATGGGAACACACACACACACACACACACACACACACACACACACACACACACACACACACACACACACACACACACACACACACACACACACCCTCTCTCTCTCTCTCTCTCTCTCTCTCTTTCTCTCTCGTCTGTATGTCTCTGTTGCTGTCTGTCTCTTCTGTCTCTCTCTGTCTTTCTGTCTCTCTCTGTCTGTGTGTCTGTCGTTTGTCTGTCAGTCGTCTGTCTCTGTCTTCTCTGTCTGTCTCTCTGTTCTGTCATCTGTCTCTCTGTCTGTCTCTGCTCTGTCTGTCTCTGTCGTCTGTCTGTCTGTCTGTCTGTCTGTCCTCTCTGTCTCTCTCTCTCTGTCTGTCTCTCGCTTCTCTGTCTCTCTGTCTGTCTCTCTCTTCTCTCTCTCTCTCTCTCTCTCTCTCTCTCTCTCTCTCTCTCTCTCTCTCTCTCTCTCTCTCTCTCCTCTCTCTCTCTCTCTCTCTCTCTCTCTCTCTCTCTCTCTCTCTCTCTCTCTCTCTCTCTCTCTCTCTCTCTCCTCTCTCTCTCTCTCTCTCCTCTCTCTCTCTCTCTCTCTCTCTCTCTCTCTCTCTCTCTCTCTCTCTCTCCTCTCTCTCTCTCTCTCTCTCTCTCTCTCTCTCTCTTCGTTTGTCAAAAGATAAAAGCAACAGAAACATTCCTGACCGAAGAAAATGACCAGTGAGGATTGAAATCAAAAGGAACACGCTCTTTTACTCTTTGAGTCCAAAGTGAGTTTGCGTGACCACGCATTAGAGGTCAGCAATGAAGAAGAAGAAGAAGAAGAAGAAGAAGAAGAAGAAGAAGAAGAAGAAGAAGAAGAAGAAGAAGAAGAAGAAGAAGAAGAAGAAGAAGAAGAAGTGAGGAGGAGGAGCAGCAGCAGGAGGTGAGGAGGAGGAGGAGGGGGAAGCAAAAGAGGGGAACATGGGGATGGGGATTGGAATTAGATTAAATGTCAAGGTCTTACAAAAATCCGTTTGACCCATTTATTAAAAACAGCTCTCAGGGTGTACTTTCAAGGTCAAACTTTTGTCCGTCTGTCCGTCTGCCTGTCTTTTTGACTGTTTGTTTGTCTGTCTGTCTGTCTGTCTGTCTGTCTGTCTGTCTGTCTGTTTGTTTGTCTGTCTGTCTCTCTCTCTCTTGGTCGTAGGTGCATTTATCTAAAGAATCAATATAATCTTTAGCTGTGAGTTAAAAATGTGTTGTAAGTGTGTCGAAAGAAAGTTAAAGGTGTTTGATAACCTATGTGGTCGTAGGGGAGCGAGGCATCAGAGATCTTAGCTTTTCTAGGGGCCATTATAATTATTGAGGGCGGCGCCCATCTCCTCTTCCTCACTGCTTTACCTACCCTGACCCTAAAGAGGGCTGGTACCCATTTACAGCCGGGTGAACTGGGGGATTTTACTACACCCAAGGCGAGCAAAAGGTCAACCATCCAACTGGTAACCATGCTCGATGCTGCTTAACATTGACTTTGCAAAGAGAGTGCTCTGACCACTTATTTATCCCCTGTGTACTATTTGTAAAAGAAAAGAATGTTGTTGCTCTGTGCTATGATTGTCTTTTTCCTTCCTTACTGATATTTCTTTTTGGTGTGGCGTTTTAGTGGTTATGTTTTAACGTTAAGCTGGTTGTTCAGGTGCATGCACGTTTACAGGGACACATCATATGACTAGGGTTGACCTAAAATCTTTATTTTTTGCGCATTAAACACTAGTCATACATTTAACGTAAATGTGTGTGTGTAGTGGGGGGGAGAGCTGTGTGTATGCAAACTTTGTGCGTGCATAAGCGTATGTGCTGTGCATGCATGTGCAGAAACAAACAAAAAGCACACACACTCAAGAACAAGAATAACACACACATATATACACACATACTCTCTCTCTGTCTCTGTCTCTGTCTCTCACACACACACCACACACACACACACACACACACACACACACACACACACACACACACACACACACACACACACACACACACACACACACACACACGAGCGTACAGAACGTATTCAGAACCCAAAAAGTGAGATGATAGAATGGCAAGTCACAAAAACAGTAGATCAGCAAAAGATAAAAAGAAAATTGACTGGTGAAACAGAATGCGACATGTGATAACCACAAAGTGAATCCCTACAGTAATCGTCCTATTAAAAGCCATGTAAGTGCTTTATCCCTGTAACCACGATAGCCTTGAAGACAGGTCAGACCTATCTCCATTGCTGGTGTTCCCCACTCTTTAGGTGTCCGTGTTGGTGTGAAGGTTCTGGTTAGTTTACATGTTGAACAAAGTAGAGGAGGACAATGTTCTAAAGCTGACTGTAAATCTCCTATCAGGTTTATGGTTTAATGTGTTTTGAATGAGGTGTGTGTTAATGTACACTAGTATTAGTGATAGTGATAGTGGTAGCATTAGTGTATGTGCGTAGTTTTACATGTGTACTCACAAGCACTAAAACTACACATAAACATAAAAACATGCACGCACACAGAGACACACACACACAGACAGACAGACAGACACACACACCATACAACACAATGTCACAAAGCATAGATAGACTTTAAAATGAACAGCATTAGCAATAAGAACAACAACAACAACAACAACAACAACAACAACAACAACAACAACAACACACACAAGGTATTTTAGAGACAAACAAAATCAGAAAGACAAGCCACACCATAAAACAGCAAAAGCAAAAAAGAAAATGGACTGGTGAAACAGAATGCGACATGTGATAATCACAAAGTGAATCCCTACAGTAATCGTAGTCTTAAAAGCCATGTAAGTGCTTTATCCCTGTAACCACGATAGCCTTGAAGACAGGTCAGACCTATCTCCATTGCTGGTGTTCCCCACTCGCTAGGTGTCTGTGTTGGTGTGAAGGTTCTGGTTAGTTTACATGCTGAACAAAGTTGAGGAGGACAATGTTCTAAAGCTGACTGTAAATCTCCTATCGGGTCTTTGGTTTATTGTTTTGAATGAGGTGTGTGTTAATGTACACTAGTATTAGTGATAGTGATAGTGGTAGCATTAGTGTATGTGCGTAGTTGTACATGTGTACTCAGAAACACTAAAACTACATATAAATATAAAAACACGCACACACACAGAGACACACACACAGACACACAGACACACACACACCACATACAACACAATGTCACAAAAAGTAGATAGACTTTAAAATGAAAGGGAATAGCAATAAGAACAACAACAACAACAACAACACACACAAGGTATATCAGAGACCAAAAACAATCAGAAAGACAAGCCACACCAATAAAACAGCAAAAGCAAAAAAGAAAATTGACTGGTGAAACAGAATGCGACATGTGATAACCACAAAGTGAATCCCTACAGTAATCGTAGTCTTAAAAGCCATGTAAGTGCTTTATCCCTGTAACCACGATAGCCTTGAAGACAGGTCAGCCCTATCTCCATTGCTGGTGTTCCCCACTCGCTAGGTGTCTGTGTTGGTGTGAAGGTTCTGGTTAGTTTACATGCTGAACAAAGTAGAGGAGGACAATGTTCTAAAGCTGACTGTAAATCTCCTATCAGGTCTTTGGTTTAATGTTTTGAATTAAGCAAGGATGTGTGTTAGTGTGTGTGTTAGTGTGTTAGTGTTAGTGTGTGTGTTAATGTGTTAGTGTGTGTTTGTGTGCACGCGAGCGTGTGCTTGTGTGTGTGTGTGTGTGTGTGTGTGTGTGTGTGTGTGTGTTGTGCGCGCGCGCGCGCGTGTGTGATTGCGTGTGTGAGATGGGGGAGGGGGGGGGGGGGGTTAGGGAGAAAGAAAAAAATCAGAGAGAGAGAATGTGTGTGTGAGGTCTGGTGGTGGTGGTGGTGGTGTTGGTGATGGTGGTGGGTGTAAGCATGCACATGCAGCACTCTGTGTGTGTGTGTTTGTGTGTGTGTGTGTGTGTGGTGTGTGTGTGTGTGTGTGTGTGTGTGTGTGTGTATGTGTGTGCAGAATAAGTACAGACAACTGGAAAAAAGCACACACGATAATGTGCACGGTAGAATAAAAACTACAAGCTTAAGTGTAAGGGGATGCTGACGTTCAAATCACAAACTTGCTTATTTGAAAACACATGGTATCCAACTTTTGTTTTCAATTTTAAATTGTCCTACCCAGAGGTTTTATTTGTGGTATATCGTT
>JASPKP010007004.1:0-13376 GCA_030674155.1 Stramonita haemastoma
TTTTGGTTCATTATACAATTTCTTTCCATTTCTGTGGAGATTCCCCTTCCCAAAAAGGCCCTTTTTCTACATAGGGGGTTATGTAAAATGAGGCCAATTGTCAGTCTTTAAAAAACACCGACCTAATCATTTAAAACGGGGATTAAAAAATTTTCTAACAAAACGCTTTTAACAGACTCAAGCGGGGTCTTAAACCAATTATTCACCCCGTCAAATTTGCGCGTACCGAAAGATCGATATCTAGCGCCATTTATTTCGTGACTTCTGATTATATGCCACCAAAATTTTCCGTCATTCTCTTGAGCCTGGATCAAAAGGCTTTCGATCGAGTAGCTCATGATCCCTTTTTCCGACCCGGAACCCTTTTGGGGGTGGGGGGAGATTTTTATTTTTGGGGTCAGGCATATATAACAACTATCAACATGTTTTATTTTAACCAGTTTCATTTCCGACCCTTTTTTTCTGCGAGGTGGGTCTACAGGGTCAGTTTGTCACCCTTTTGTACGTCCTTTTTTTGGAACCCATTTTGGCAAAAGTCCGAAGGACCCTTGGGTTCGCGGTTTTCCGCTTTCCGGGTCAAAAGGGACCGCGAAAGCCTCCTTTTTTGCGACGACAGCAATTTCTTTTTGACGGACGAAGATTCGGTGGGAAATTTTATTAAAAGGGAGGGGCTATTTTTGGCTGGGCCTGGGGGCGAGATTAAAAAAACCAATCAAAGCCTTTTTCGGGGGAAAGTGGAAGTCGGGGTCGGACCCCCTTTTGGGAATCGCCTGGGTGGACTTTAAAAAGTTTTGGGGTTTGGTTCTTTCGGTCACATTTACGAGATGTGGAGTCCCTTTTGGGGGAAAAAAACGACCTGAATATGTCAAGGGCGCATGCTCGGTACGGTCCGCCGCATTTTAACACCAGGTTTTATAAAATTTTAGGGTCCCCTCGCTTGGGTTTTTATTTACCAATTTTTTTCCTGAGGAAAATTGACAGGGGGTATTTTTCTTTTTTTGGGGGCTCCAGGGAATTTAGCCCTACACAATGTATTCCCTAAAAAAAAAGGGGGTTTGGGGAGCATCAACTTAAATGGAAAATTCAGTTTATTTTTTTCGCAATTTCCCAAAAATTTTTTGACGAAAAACACCCTGCTTTCCCCTTTTCGGATACAGGGGGTTTGGGTTTGCGCCTTTCGTTTTAGGCGTACAGATTTCGCCGTTCCCGCATTGCACGAGGACACGTCCTTTTTAAAAAAACCCCTTTGGGAGGTTCACCAGGGTTTTTTTCGGGACTCGCCACCCCTTTTTTTTGGGGGAAAGGGACCAATCAGGTTTTTTTTATACACTTTACGTTAGATTAAAGACCCTCGGTCATCCGCTTTTTTTCCCGGGGGTCGATTTTTTGCCGGGGTTTTCATCCTGCCCCGGGCTCTGGACCCTGTTGTTTTAAACTTTTCTTTTAAACTGGGCACGACATCCTTCCCGGTACCTCCGTTTACGACTTTTCCACATCCGGTCGATCGGTGAAAGTTTGTCATAAAGAAAAGAGACATTTCCTCATTTATTCTTTTTTTGCCCTTGGGGGGGGGGCGAACCCTTTTGGGGAAAAATCAGAAAGGCATCAAGGCGTTGTGTATCGCGGAATGTTGGTTTTTGGGTCCCAGCGGTTCGGCTCCCGTCACGGGAGAAGGAGGCATTTCGACGTTTATCGAATTCGGACGCGATCGGGCGTTAAAAACAGGCCGCTTGAAAGAACCTTTTGGGTTTTGGGAAACACTGCTTATTTCCGGCACGGCAGAGTCCCCTGGGTAGATTTTTCGCAGGGCCTCTAAAGTTCAGTTTTTTTGGGGCATCCCGGCTTGTTGTTTGTCGCATATGGCCCAAAACCTTCGATTTCAAGTTTTAGATCAATTTGGGAACTTCTTTTTAAAACATGTTTTTTTGATGAGGTCTGTGGGTTGCCGGGTTTTCCTAGGGCCCAACTGAGCCTTGAGGTAAAAAAGGGTCCCCTCATGGTGCGTGTGTGCTGTTGGAGACAGTGTTGTGTTTGTGTTGTTTTGTCTGTGTTTTGCGGCTTTATTTGTAAAGAAGATATTTGGGGGGGTTTCTGATTTTTTTTTTTTTTCATTTTTTTTTTCCCATGGGTTAAAAATGCCCACAAAAAGTTTGTTTTTTGCAAGGGTTTTTCATGGAAATTGGGTGCGCAGGCTTGCCTTTTTCTTTGGGGGTAATTTTTTTTATTTTATATATGAGGGGTAAAGGAAAACTATTTGAGTGTGGGCATTTTGGGGGGTAAATTGCGTGTATGTGGAGGGGTTGTCTTTTTACGGGGGTTATTTTTGGTCCCTTTCATGAAAAAAGTTTTGTTGTTTTTTTTTTTGGGGGGGGGTTGCCTTTTCGATTGCACTGTTGTCTACGATCATTAGATCACCAGTGAAGGGTTTTTTTTCAAGATGTTTTTTGGAAAAATTTTTTTGGTTAAAGTGAATTTTTCTATTTAAATTTTGTTGTGTAGTTAAAATATACTTTTTTGTTAAAAGGGAAAAACATTGGGTGAGTGGGATGCGGTTTTGAGCTTAGGTTGTGCAAAATGTTTGCGCATAAAAAGCGTGTGTGCGGTGATTTTTTTCTTTTTCTTTTCTGATTTGTCTTTTTAATCTGTGTGAATTTTGGGGAAATTTTTAAAAGTTCTCTTTTTTGCTGTCCATGGGGTTGGGGATTGTTCGATTTTAAAAATGATGATGTTTGTTTTGTTGTCAGAAAATCGATTATGTACCATTAAAAATTGAATAAAGAGTTTTTATAAAAATAAAAAAACTATCCCAAAACAAAATTTTTGAATCACATCAATCATAAAACAAGATCATCCTTAAATTATCTTCAAGAAAAAAAATAATTTTCTTTAATACAAACAATTTTACGTTTATAACTTCAAACTTTTTTTTGGGAAAAGAAGACAAACATTTGATGACACCAACATTGTAAAAAAGGTATTTTTTTTCACCATGGCGGGGAATGTCGAATATTTGGAAAGTATTCCCCAGATTCGTATCCCACGCAATCTGTTTTTCATCATGCCACAAACGTCAAATCTAAATAAAAAGTTTTCCCTACACCTCATCCCCCTTTTCTGTTTCATTACACTTGATTATAAATACTTTTGAAAGTAATCAAAACCTACATCCTAAATTTACAAGTCTTCCTTTTCATCATGACATTAATTACAAATACTTTAAAACATTGAAAACTAAACATTGGTGTTGGGTTTGCGTGTGTTT
This sequence comes from Stramonita haemastoma, assembly GCA_030674155.1. NCBI lineage: Eukaryota > Metazoa > Mollusca > Gastropoda > Neogastropoda > Muricidae > Stramonita > Stramonita haemastoma. The sequence continues at coordinate 3,263 of JASPKP010007004.1, forward strand.
GCGTGTTGCAAGCGCGCGCGCGAAGAGTGTGATGTTTGTGACATTTTTTTGAAGTTATATAATGTTTGAACAAATAAAAATTAGCTACTTCGTGGTTTGATTAGATTTTACAATATGCCTGTCTATTGTAATTGCCCTTCAGGGATTTTAAAGTGTTTTTTTGACTTTACTTGACTTTGACTACTCTAAAGTAATTCAGATCTACGCCCATACAGTCTTCTGTTAAAATTAGACCGATTAGAAATACGTGAAATTTTATTCTTTTACACCCTTTAAAATTTTGCATGTTTTTCCCTTTTCATCAGACTTTAATTACAAAAAAAACTCTGAAATAATTCAATCTACAACCTCACAGCTAAGAATGTTCGCGACAGTTTTTGCGTAAAAAGTCGTAAAAATTGTTTTTTTTCTTTGACTTTTGAATACTCAATCCATGGTCACTCATACTTTCCTTTTCTCACCCATTTTTTCGTTTTTGCTCATCAAGAAACACAACTTTTTTATTTACGTCCGGTTTTGTATTCAATCTGTGAACTTCCTGCCGATTTTGGCTGGTTTTTCGTATTCTCCCAACAAAGTTTGGCATCTTTTGCAGGTGTTTTCGTACTGTCTTTCAGCAAACTGACGTTCATTCTCATAAATTTTTATTTTCGTAGCATCGTTTGTGTCTTATTGCTGCCTTTTTGGGGGTTTTGTCCAAAAACAATTACAACATTTTTTTTCTGGAATTTTGAAATAAGACAAACACCACTTACAGATTTTGTTTTACTGATTCGAAAGTAAGAAAAACACAAAAAATAGCATTGTTTACGATCAAAGTAAGACAAACACACTTTAACAAAACACACAACCACACCAACACACACACACACACAAAACCACACAACAAAACACACACACACATTACAGCATGTGTTTACTGATTCGAAGTAAAGAAAACACACATTAAGCAGTGTTTACTGATTCTGAAGTAAGACACACACCACTTACCACACACAACCACACACACACACCCCACACACACACACACACCAAACACACACAACACACCATTACAGCATGTTTTTACTGATTCTGAATAAGAAAACACACATTGCACATGTTTTACTGATTCTGAAGTAAACAAACACACATTACACACACACACACCACACACACCACACACAAAAACCACACCCACCACACACACACACACACATTACAGCAGTTTTACGATTCGGGGAAGTAAGACAACACACATCACACCCACACAAACACACACACACACACACACACACACACCACACACACACACACACAAAACACACACCAACTTCCCCCTACAAAAGTTGATGAAAAAAAAAATTAAACAGACTGACACATTTTTTGTGACAAAAAAAAATTTTAAACCCAAAAAACAGCAGTTCCGAAAGGGTAATCTACAGTTGACATTTGGTAAAACAAACGACTCATGTAAAACTCAGTTTGCTCGCGGGAAGGTGTACTACCACTTTTTTTGACGTACATAAGCATAATCAGTGTGGCAGAAGATTGCATATAAACTGAAATTTTTGGGCCTTTCGGGGCAGTTTTTACTTCTTTTGAAAAAATTTTTTTGTCAAAAGAATCATCAGCTAAATTTTGGAAATTGTTATTCTACCCAAAGATCACCACACTGGGAAACCCACAAGGGTTCAAAATACACCCTATCTATTCAATATTTTAGATGACTCCTAACTTTATCAAGCATGCTGTCTTGTACAATAGCTGACGACAAATGCATGTGAGGATTTTACAAGAAAAAGAAAACACCCAAAAAACAGTTGAAGTTCTATCAAAATGTAAAACAAAAAGAAATTGACAAACTCATATTTTTTTTTTGAAAAGGGGTCTCCACTTTCACCTGAAAAAAACCCCTTTTGCCTTTTAAAACGATTTGACCCAAAAGATTTACCAAATTTTTCGAATTAAGAGAAGTTTGGGAATCAAAAAGCATTAAAAATTTTAGGAGAAAAACCTTACTTCTAATTTTAATTGGAATAAAACATATTGAATACTTGGCAACTAAAGCAAAAAAAAGTTTTTAAATTTTTTTAAAATTACCAAAAAACAACCATGGGGCAAAAACTTTTAAAAAGCTCTATCCTTTTCCCTTGTGCCTCAAACTGTCCCATGGACAAGAACTTTTTCAGTGCTCCAAATTACTGCTTAAAAAATCCAATCTTGATTTTAAAACTTTTCGACTTGCTTTTGGGGGTACCACCTCATCCTCATCTAAGGGACATAAAAGAATAGGGTTCGCCCTTTAATAATATCGACAACTTTTGTGGCAAAATTTTCCAAAAGTACAAAAAAAATGATACAAGTTTTAAAAAAAAGTCCAATAAAGCTACTTCACTTCCGAAAAGAGCAAAACTATTAAATCACTTACCACAATTACACGTATAAACCCCTACACTTTTTAAACTTCAAAACTTTAAACCAAATGAAGTACTAAATCGAGGTAAAGTCAGCTCCCTGTCCACCTTGGGAACTGCTTAAAAGCCCCTTTTGACATTTAATTTTTTCTCTGAAGAAAAAATTGACAATTTAACATTCCTTTCATCATTAGTAAAGGAACAATTTAAACCACTTACCCTATCATCTCAAAAAACTATACCGAGGTCTGTTCAAAAAAAATGAGACAGGGCCTTTCATTATCCCATCATTGAAAAATAAAAGACTTTCAACCCCGGGAAAAAAAAAATCTATTTTTACAGCGACTAACTGCCATTCGTGGGGATTAACCAGTACTTTTACTTTCCCCAAAAACATATTCAAACCCTTTTGGGGTTTTCGATTCTAAATCGTTTTTGCATGCTTTAAAACAAAACACTTCTAAAGTAAAAAAGCCTCATCACGAACAGGCATCTTTTACACTTTTTTTTTTTTAAAGGTCACTATTTCTTTCTTTGGGTTCCCTCACAACTGGTACTATTTAATGAAAAAATTTTACTGCCTTGCAAAGTTTGGACCCGGGTTTAAAAAAAATTCTTTTTGAAAAAAGTTGCCTTTAATCTCTGCATGAAAGGAATAAAACTTCACAAAAAGTTGCTGGAAGCTTTCGAAAAAAATAAAGAGTCTGGCAAATTTTTTATAATACCGCACAAGCAAAGGGGAAAAATTTCAAATTTCTTTAGTATGTAACAAAGTTTCCCGGTTGGGATAACGGAAATGTGTCATCCCTCATTTAAAGATTTAAACTAAAAGCTTTAGGGGCAAAAACGTAAAGATGTAAACTGTATTTGTGGGAAAATACAAAAAACATGTCATTTTTTTAAATTTGAACCTTTAAAAACTTTTTAAACCCTGTACCTAGTTTTTCACTGATCGATTTTTTCTGAACCTTCTTTTCTGTTGGACATTGTGTTAGCGTTTTAAAAGAAGTCTAAACCATTTTTGTAGTGTTAGGATTAGTTTTTTTATTTCAGCATTTTAAACGACATTTTTCAGTTTAGTTAATTTTTTGTTTTTTTTTTGTTTTGTTTTTTTGTTGTTTTTGCTTGTTTTTTTGTCTAAAACACGAAATGTGAAAAGACTTAAACTGAAATACACACACACACACACACACCACACACACACACACCACCCAAAACACACACACACACACCACACACACACACAAACAGAGAAAAAAAAAATTCAGACAGGGAGATAAAATACAGATTTTTATGTCTTTCTCTACAGGTTTTACTAAAGGGAGTTGTTTTGTTGCTATGCTGCCATGGAAATTGAACCAAAAGCTTTTTGTCTTTTATACAGGAGAAAAAGGAAACATAAAAAGATCTTGAAAGAAAACTGACCTGGGAGATCACGAAGATTTCCTCCCCTTTTTTTCTTTGAGTTTGCAGAGACACGAACCCTCAACCCTGTTTTTAGAGCATTAGAAAAAGAAAATGTCAAATCCTTATAATTACTTACCTGATTTCAGAGAATTAAAGGAACACATGTCATTCCCAAGTGACTGTGCGTACCGTGATCTTCAGAAAATTAGAACACATGTCATTTTCCCAAGACGTCGTTTCAATGATTTTCAGACAATTAGGAACACGTGTCATTCCTGAGTGACTTTGGGATCCAAAATCTCAAAATTAGAAAAAACGTGTCCCCTCGCTGATAACGCACGTACCTTTATTTTTCAAAATTAGGAAAAAGTGTCATCCTGAGTAACTCACGACATTTATTTTCAGGGTATTAGGAACACAGTCACTCTTAGAGGGTGTTTGTACCATTTTTTCAATTTTTGGAACAGAAAATATCGACCCCCAAGTAACTGTACCACCCTGATTTTAACATTAGGACAGAGAAGATTCAACACTAATGACGTACATCCATGCGGGGTGATGACTGATAGAGATCAAGCTGTGATGCGACCCAAATTTACCGTAGTACCACGATATTCAAGTATCAGGGAAAAAAGAAAGATTACAACCCTAAGTAACTGTGACCGATTTTCAGAGCATTAGCAACAGAAGATATCAATTCTAAGGACTGTACTTACCAGGGGGGGGGATTTTCGATAGTGTCAAAGCTGTGATTCAGACCCTAAATGACTGTACAATTTTTGGACTTTAGGAACAAAAATCAAATTTTAAATTGACCCGTACATACCCGGACATTAAAAAAAATATTAAAAACTAAGTGACAGTACATATCGGACTTTAGGAACAGAAATTCAATTCTAGGTGACTGTACTATCTAACTTTAGGGAAAAGAAGAATTAATTCTAAGTGACTGACTACTGAAAATTAGGAAAAAAGATATCAATTCTAGGTGACTGTACAAACGGGCATTTTGGGAAAAAAAGATATCAATTCTAAATGACTGTACATATCTGGGCATAGGGAAAAAAGAATCAAACAAATGACTGTACATACCAGGGGGGGTGTGTCGAAGTGATCAAGTCTGTGTAAATGTGGTCGTCTGCCCACGTGTGGGGAAAGGTGGGCTAGAAGGAACACCTGACAACACACAGACACACAACATACAGACAGACATTCAGATGAAAAGACAGAAGGAAAAGACTGACTGACTGATGGACAACAACAGAAAGGCGGAAAGACAACAGGGGGAATTCAAAAAAACAGAGAGACAAACGAGAAATTCAATGAAAGACAGATGGAGAGATAAAAAAAACACACCAACAAACAGACAAACAACAGACAGACAGACATGAAAACAAAAACAAAAACACACACACACACACACCACACACACCACACCAACACACACACACACACACACACACCCCACACACACAGAACTCTGTTAAGAAAAGGGAACTATGCTCACATCTTTTCTTTTAAAAAACGACGATGACATAACCGGCACGATGATGACAACCCCACACCCCCTGTGACCCCTCCCCCTATGGCGGCCCTCTACACACGCCACCGTCACGCTCTGTCCTTGCTGTTTTTTGTTTTTTGTTGTGGCGTAGTGGGAAATGGTTTGTCCAAATATTTTTAAATGAAAAAACAGAAAAGAAAAAGATCAATGGTTGTAACAAACAGAACTGAAAAGGAAAAAAAAGCATAAAAACAGGAGATACAATCAGAATTTAACTTAGGTTTAAAACATATGATAGAGGGGGGGGGGGGGGGGGGGGGGGGGGCAGAAATCTAGGTTTTAGGCGTTTAGCTGGGAATCTTGGGGAGTCGGGGTTTAGCCCTACAGCGAGCCTGTTTAAAGGAGATTTTCCCTTGGAATTTAACACAAAACTGAATCCACTCCATAAAAATTCCGATGATCCTATAAACCCAAGTCCCGATACGAATGCACACAGAAAAATCCATGCACACATTAAAAAAACATTGCAGTTTTTTGAAGGGGAACCATTGTGTGCCAGTGTAAATAAATGCAAGTTTTTAAATTTTTTTAAACACATCACCCGTACATATTTTGATATCATTTCCCAGGGGCAGTCGGGGGGGATACTCCCCGTGTCAAGCACTCGCTTTCCCCCAGCAAGTTAAGCACGTCCACTGTTACCCAAATGGGTGGGTGACTGTTTGTGTGCCTTGGCTTAAAGTACATCCCCCCAGTTCACCCAGCTGTAAAAGGGGACCTGCCCCCTTTTTGGCAGTGAAGGGAAAACACGAGGGGGAGGGATGGGGACCGCCTTAATATCTTTACCCAAAGAAGCTGAGGGCCCCAACAACACCTTGCTTCCCCACGACAGCCAGGTTTATTAGGCCCTTTACCTTTTCCCTTTTTTTTTTTTTTACCCGGGTCAAATACAGCTACCAAAAAGGTAGCAAAAGGTTTTGCATACACAAAATCTCATGATAGTGAATCCTAGAGATATATGGAAAAAGGGAAAAGAAAAAATCCTGTATGCGTGATTTTGTGCTCTCCTCTCTCTCTCTCTCTTTTCTCTCTCCTCTCCTCTCTCCTCTTCTCCACCTCTCTCCTCTCTCTCTCTCTCTTACACACACACACAACACCCAACACACACACACACACACAAAACCCCAACAAAACACACACACACACACCACACAAAAAACACACAACTAAACATATCAATGCACTGATCACTTACATCTGACGTTTAGAGTGAAAACAGCTGTCTTCATATCCCTGTGCTAAAATCCCCCCATACTGTCTACACGTGTAATTCACACCATTCAGTGACCTTGACACATTGGACAGGGTCAGTGTTGACGTGCTGCTGACCACGTCACTAAACACCAGAGGACCAGGTGACGACAGCAGGGGTTCAGGGGCCGAGGCCTGACAGGTACAGTGAGCATCCTCCCCCTCCATGACTAGTCTGGACAGCCGGCAAACTGGGGGACCTTTAGCAGAGGCTGACAACACACAGACAGCAATGTGGGGTTGACATTCATGTGGACATGAAACATAGACAGCAATGCTGGATTGACATTCGTCATGTGGACATGAACACAAATATGGACTGACAAAACACACCCCACACACACACACACCACACACACACACACACACACCGCACACACACACACACCCCCACACACACAACACACACACACACACCACACACACACACACACACACACACACACACACACACACACGCCCTACTCGAACGCATGCACGCACAAAACACATACGCATGTGCATGCACAACACACACCACTCCCCACCCCCTCCCTCCCCCCCCCCCCCCCCCCACACACACACACGGGTATGCACTAACACAGGCATCAATTCTTACCTATGACAAGAGCTCCCCTTTCATGCTTTTCCTGCTTGTTTTCTGCAGGATCTATGGTCACAGTGTAGGGTGTAGGTGCCGTCCTCAAAGGCAGGCTGACCCCTGAAGGAACATACCAGTTTCTGGTATTCCTTCCCACTGCCCCCTAGGTACGTCTGTCCTATGTCCCCTGGAAACTGCTGTGTTTTCCCGTGACAATATTGGGTTTCCAGGCTCAAAATTAGCAAGGGAATGGAAAGAATGTGTATATAATTATATATAAACACACGTAGACACTCTTCTTTTGTGTGTGTGTGTGTGTGTGTGTGTGTGTGTGTGTGTGTGTGAGTGTGTTTTGTGTTTGGTGTGTTTTTGTGTGTGCACGTGCGCATAATTAACCTATAACCAATGCACTTGCATGCACAAATAAAAGCACATGCAAAACGCCTATGTATCCAGCACACAAACACGCATGCACGCACACACACACACACACACAACACCAAATTAAATCAAATCAAATCAAATCAAATATCTTCTGATTTTTTCAGGGACAGAGCATAGCAAATACTATAAACGTGTTTCAAAATTTACTGTATACAGAACCCTGTATCGTTTTAGTCATATTGGAAAACATAAGAGCATTAGAACAGAAAAGCTGAATAAGTGTGACAGTTAAAAAGGTTTTTGATAACTTTACAACCCTCACTTGTTTGCATAGGACATATCGCTCTTTTTCAACCGTGAAAACACACACATTTCTTTAAACCATACTTTGAAAAATACAGTTTTTTTGAAAAATTTCGGTTTGGTCAACTTTTAAAACATTCAAATGGAGTAAATCAGTTTCTTCCCTTTCTTAAAACACACTCCACATCAAATTTTCAAGAAGAAAAGTTTTAAGTTTTATGTCACCTAAGTTCAGTTTCAACTTTATGACTAAAGCAAAACGCATCGTGTAAATGGGGGAAGCCTAAATTTAAAATTCTTGTCAAATAAACATTTGATACAGACTTTCACAGATAAATGCAGTAGTCAAATGCAAATCACTTTGGCTGATAAACAACTGATTTTCCCCAAACAAGGTTTTTAAGCATATTTTCATACAGACTTTTTGAATGTTACAAAGCTTAATATGTGGAATATAAACTTTTTTGTATAACTCACCAGACGTGTTCCAATGTGAAGAAAACTGCTGTGGCGCCATACAGAGACAAGACCACACTAAAAGTAAAGCAGCCCCAATTGAAAGAACTCGATATTCAAGCAAGTTCTCATTCAATAAAGTGGGTTATCCCATTTAAAGAAAACAATAATTTAAAATTCCATTTTCTCATAGATTGATTTGAAACTGTTAGAAAAAGTTGTTACCATCCGTACCTTTTGCAAAACACACACACCCACACCACACACACACACACACACACACACACACACACACACACAAACACAAACACACATACACACACACACACTTACTCATGCACGAAATCACGAGAACACACACACACACACACACACCCCACCCACACACCACCACACACACAACACACACACACACACACACACACACAGAGGACATCTTGCCCACACGTTAAATCCTGTTTTCCACTTTTCGTAAGAGAAGGGCCATTGTGTGCCGTAGGAACAGATGACAAAAATTTACAAACTGCATACACACAGGACTGGATGCAAAAAAGCACAATATGCTTTTTCCATTATCCTCGATATAAAGGAATAAATCAAAAAAATCAAAATCAAACACACACACAACACACACACACACACACTTATCAATACACAAACACGCGCGCACTCACACACACGCATGCATGCATGCACGCACGCAGGCATGCATGCACGCACGCACGCACGCAAACCCCACGCACACACGCACACGCACACACACACACACACACACACACACACACACACACACACACTCACATACCCCATTGTCCAGTCACAGCTGTACTTTCCTCAGAGCAAAAATCCAGGTCACGCCACATGACCCGTACACTTCCAGTCCGTTGTGTGAACACTGATTCCAGCGTTGTCACTCTGTAGCCCTTTCTGGGGAAAAAAATCATCATCGTTGTCATGGTCCACCCATCCCATCATCATTGCATGACTGTACATCATCACACTATCACATCATTATCGCCATTATCTTTATCATCCCATCAACAGCACAACAGCAATATACCCACCGTCACTACTGCCAAACATCAAACCCCTCACAACCACCATCACCCATCAAACCACCACCACTATCATCATCATTATCATCATCCTCCTCCTCTCATCATCATCATTTAAACGGCCACGCAAAAATCAACAGGGTCATTTTTTATCATCATATCATCAACAACAACAACAAAAAATAAAAAAAACAAAAAAATTTGTGTCATCCCGCTAATTGTATTGAATATTTTTCATTGAATTTTTAACGTTTATATTTTGTATCGATCATTGTATTGATTGTATTGTACAATTTTTTCCACTGTTGGCAAAAAAAAAACAGAAAAAGGGTCAATTTCTAAATATTGTGAAAACTTTTTCTGTTTAATTTTGAAAAACCAAATGGTTTAAAAATTTTGTAGCCATTATCAAACCCCCAGCGGTGGTTCGTATCTTCAGATATATGAAAAAAGTCACATGTTCCAAAAAATTAACACATTTCACTGTGACACTTTGTGCCTAAACTTTAAATAAAACATGTATTTTCAACAAACATATTCAAATGAAGTTACACTTAGTCCAACCACAGACACAAAGAAACCAAAAAAATTTTTTTTAATATGGGAGTGGTCCCCGGCAATAAATGTACACTGTAACATGTTACCAGGGGGCATACAATATCACAAGCCCCCGCATTCTGGACCCGTATTTAATGAATACCTCAGCATCATTAGTTAT
>JASPKP010007006.1:0-5000 GCA_030674155.1 Stramonita haemastoma
TTCCACCATTTTAAAACATGACTTTATAATTACCCCCTTTGTATGGGCTTGTAGCTTTTGAAAAATTAAAAATTCGTTCATTCGTTCTTTTCATTCGTTCTCCTCTCTCTCTCTCTCTCTCTCTCTCTCTCCTCTTCTCTCTCTCTCTCTCTCTCTCCCCCCCCTTTTCTCCTCTCTCCCCTTTTTTCCCCCCCTTCTCTCTTCTCTCTCTCTCTCCTCTCCCCTCCCCCTCTCTCTCTCTCTCTCTCTCTCTCTCTCTCTCCCCCCCCCTCTCTTCTCTCTCTCTCTCCCCCCCCTCTCTCCTCTCTCCCCCCTTTTTTTCCCTCTCCCCCCCCTTTCTCTGTTTTTTCCCCTCTGTCCCCCTGTCCTGTCTGTCTGTTGTCTGTCTGTCTGTCTGTCTGTTGTCTGTCTGTCTGTCTGTCTGTCTGTCTGTCTGTCTGTCTTCTCTCTCTCTCTCCTCTCCCCCCTCCTCTCTCTCCTCTCTCTCTCTCTCTCTTCTCTTTCCTTTTTCCCCCCCCTCCTCTTCTTTTCCCCCTGTCACTCTCTCTGTCTCTCTCTGTCTCTCTCTGCTCCTCTGCCTCTCTGTCTCTGTCTCCTTCTCTCTGTCCTGTCTCTCTCTCTCTCCTTTTCTCTCTCCTCTCTCTCTCTCTCTTCTCTCTCTCTCCTCCTCTCTTTTCAAAGTTTTTTGGTCCTGCCTGTGCATCAATCTCTGTGTGTTTGTCTCTGTCTGTCTTCTGGTGTCTGTTGTCTGTCTGTCTGTCTGCTTCGTCTGTCTGCCTGTCACTCGGGGGGGAGAAAAAAGCCCAAAAACTTTATTGTCGTTAATTTAGAACAGGCCCCTTTTTTGTTTAAAAAAAAAAATGAAAATAGCGATAATGAATATAAAAACAGTACGCAATCTTAACCAAAATCACGAACAAACCAAAAATAAAATAACACAAAGCATGAATATAATACCAAAAAGGGGGATGATTAAAAAACCCGAAAAACACAAGATAGTATAACAAAAACATAAATATAAACAAAACGAAAACGCAACACAAAAAATAAATAATCAAAACATAAACGAACACCATGCCTGGGCGCAGTGGTTAGGCCTTGGATTTGGACTGGAAGGTCGCTTTTCGAGTACCATAAGAGTCAAAGGGGTTTTTTTCGGATCCGCCGGGCCCCCTACCCAGGGGGTGTTGTGGCTTAGGGGGGAGACGGGACCACACAGTCGGCTTCATCCACTTTAAAATGCAAATTTTGAGAGTGTTGCTCAAATTCCTGACCAATACTGCGGGTGTCTGTATCTCTCTGGCCCGGTTGCCCGCCGAATATTTTATGACAGTAAGCGTAGAGTAAAAACCCTGTCAATTTAGTTCAAATCGGATGCACCTCCACAGCACAGCATTACATCATCCTCTCATCATTGATCATCATGCAATAATAAAAATTGCTTGATCGGTGGCCCCCGTTGTGTGGTCTCTGGTGATCTCAGATTCGGTTTTACCATACACTTCTGTGCCTGTGGTGAGTTTGTGTCCAAAGCCTTGGGGTTGGAGGGACGTTGTGGTGGTCATCACCTCAGGTGGGTGACTCACTCAGTCTGGGCTCCGCGACTGAGCTAATATTGTCGTTAGTAGGGGGCTTAGTAGGTGGGTCCTGTGTATGTTAGATCAGAACAGGCACAATGAACACCACCAAAGTGACCCGCAGAAGTGCAGGGCCCTTATGGCTGGTGGCCCGACGGTGCTTGTCCTTTGCTAATTTTGACAGGAATAAAAATACGTCTTAAATCATTAAATAAAACAATACAACCATTACGTAACGAGATGCATTCTCTATTTTGTTACAACATTTATAACTTTCGTTTTTTTTCCCACTCTTGTCTATTTTTTATAATATCTTTCTTGGTTAGTCTTCAGATCATAAGCGCTGGTGCGAAATCGCCTACATAAGTCTATGATTTTTTTTTCATTCCTTATATACGATAAACATGGCTTCAGGCTATGAACATGTGACATTTAGTTGAACAAACTTAACATAGAAACTAACTTGTTTATTAATACAGAAACACTCATCTCTGTGTAGTATTTTTTTAGCAGAGTCTCAACAGCACACCGTAAAATTTTTTGTCTGTATTTAATGTGTTGGAATTAGTCAACGCATATTTAAATCCAACCCTCTGAATTATTTGACTTGATTACATTTCTAATTGATCCTTTTCATTATTTTGGTCCATTTCATTATATAACAATTTTAAATATTATCTTTTGATTGTGTTATATAATTCCAAACGTTAACTATTAATGGCTGGGGATTTTTGTACTTAATCAGCATCTTCTCAGTTCTATCGAGACATGTAAGCCATTGGTTTGTTTGTTTGTGGTGTGTGTGTGTGTGTGTGTGTGTGTGTGTGTGGTGTGTTGTGGTGTGTGTGTGTGTGTGTGTTTTTATTGTTTGTGTGTGTGTGTGTGTGTTGTGTGTGTGTGTGTGTGTGTGTGTGTGTGTGTGTGTGTGTGTGTGTGAGTGCGTGATTTCGTGCGTGTGTGCGTGATGCCTGCTTTCCTACGTGCGTGAGTGTTCGAACGTGTGTGCATGATTGTGTGTGCGTGCGTGCGTACGTGAGTGGTTGCGTGTTTGTCTGTATGTATGCATGTATATGTGTTGTCCCCAAAAATGTGTAATGTTATCAGGTTGTTTCTGTACAGTAAAAACTACACCAGCAACCGTGTTTTTTTTTAAAAAGCGAAATCACTAAGTAGACAAGCATAGCTTGAAGAAACACATACTCTGAATTTTCTTTCTTTAAACTTACATTTCGGTACAGATGATAAGATCAGTTCAACAGTGCGTTAGCCACTCAACGAACACTACCGATGCTTCTGTTCCTGAGGTACGTAATGCATAATGAAAGAAAACTAGAGAAAAATCCCATTATCTGGTCTAGCACCAAACTAAACGCCAGTAACTAGAAAGTACTTACGAAATCCATTAAGTAGTGAAGCCACGTATTTTGGTGGTGCTTTACATTCATAATACATTTGTTTTCTTGAAATAAAGGTGTCTAGTTTTGTTTAACCAGTTAATGCTACATTACTAATGTAGCATCTGTCAAAACGCTTGATGCTGAAGAATGGGATTTTAATCTGCATAGTCCGCTTAGAGTATACCCAGGTGTCGGAGAAACTGTCTGGAACTAAGAACAAAAGAAACACTACCGTAGAAAAGCTTATATTTAGGATTTTATTTATTTTTTGATTTATTCTTTTATATCGAGGATAATGGGATAAGCACTCGCGTCTGGGCAAATAGAATCTGATAATTATTGTAGTGCACTTAATATCTCGGATCTCTTTCTTTGTTTGCCTGCCTGTCTTTTGTATAAGAGTCTTTATCTGTGCATTTTTAGGGTTTAAAAAAAAGTTATCCTCAACCCTGTCAATGCCTTCACCCCCCCTTTTCTCTCTGTTTCTCTCTCTGTCTCTGCTCTGTTTATGTCTCTTGTTTGCTCTGTCTCTGTTTGTCTGTCTGTCTGTGTTGTGTCTGTGTCTGTCCTGTCTGTCTGTCTGTCTGTCTGTCTGTCTGTCTGTCTGTCTGTCTGTCTGTCTGTCTGTCTGTCTGTCTGTCTGTCTGTCTCTCTCTCCCCTCTCTCTCTCTCTCTCTCTCTCATCTCTCTCTCTCTCTCATCTCCCTCCCTCTCTCTTCTCTCTCTCTTCTCTCTCTCCTCCTTCTTTTTTATATATATATATATATATATATATCCCCTTCTCTTTTCATCTCTCTCCCCCTCTCTGTTCTTCTGTATATGTATATATATATATAATATATATATATATATATATATATAAATATATATATATAAAAATATATATTTCCCTCTCTCTCTCCCCTTCTTTCTCCTCTCTCTCTCACTCTCTCTCTGTCTATAGATATAATATATATATATATATGTTATATATATTTATATATATATACATACATATATATATATATATATATATATATATATATATATATATATATATATATATATATGTACATGATTTATATATCACTTCCTCCCTCCCATATATAGATATCCCTCCCTCCCTCCCTCCCTCCCTCTCTCTCTCTTGATCATCTGGCACCCCTTGCCACGTCTTTGATATTGATCACATTGACGCTTTGCATCTGTTGGCCTCTGAGGTGAGAAGCGAAAGAAAAAGCTAAACCAAAATAAAACCAAACAGAGCAGGATTTCTGAGTCTTGCACGTGGCATGTACCCTATATTGGCTAATTTGTATTGATGGCCAGTCAAGGAACTGCTAGTCCAACGAATTAGCATGGATCTATCCTTCTGGTGTGATGCTTTCTTCTTCTTGCTGTTCCTTTTTCTGTTGTTTTTTACTTTCTCTTTATTTTTTTTTAATTATATTCTTTTTTTCTGTGGATGTTAGACTGTTTCTGATGAATATGCAGGTATAAAAGTTGCTAGGATACATGATTATTATTTTCCTGTTACATGAGCAAATATCGTGCTTACTTTTTCGGTTGTGAATTGACCACACACACCCCTCCTCCTCCCCCACCACCACCACCCCTCCCACCTTTCTGCTTCATTTATTAGGGTATGCAGAGGAATCAATACGCATAGCCCTGGCCTGCAAGAGATTCGACATGAGTTCGTTTTACCCAGTATCTCTTAAGTGCTTTATTTATCATTTGCACATGTCAAAAACGCAAATTATCACTCAATATGACCTGATAAAGCAAAGTTATCTTAAGAAAGTAGAAACAGTAAACAATTTTGTTCTTCCAAAAGTAAAGACCATAACTTGGGCCCTATTCAACGATGAACAAGACTTGATAACTGTTAGTATTTCTCTTTTCAGTAAAAACCAAAAAAAACAGCTGTGGACAGAGTATAGGGACGTAAGCGGCTTTTTGTTTCTCAAAAAGCATATATCATTTTCATTTGCCACCCTGTATCCAGTATCGTTTTCTACGTAAGAAGATGGGTAGCTTAACGCAT
>JASPKP010007006.1:10000-13373 GCA_030674155.1 Stramonita haemastoma
GAGGATTTTGTATGTGTTTCTTTATACGAAATGTTCGTTACTTCGAAAATATATCAAATCAGTATAAGAGGGGAGTTTTTATATAACGAACATGCCTATTTTCTCTCTATATATGCATCTAATGCTACCCTGTATTGTTAAAATTTACGGATTAAATAAACTTCCTTGGCTGGGGATTCTGATCAGGCTGCGACTTGTTTGAAAATTTAGAAGAAAAAAAAACACCAAGTTTACTCTGCAGGAGAGAACTGACTTTGCCTATACGTCTTGTTTACATCAACAGATGTTGCTGAAGCGAGAATAACTATCAAAAATGTAACACAGTCTCAGAAGAGTTTCGGATAATATGAAAAGCAGAAACAGAACAAGTACGGTAAAAAAAAAGTTTCCTCTTTGTAAATATTGATTTTTGTCTTTGCATCACCTGAGGCTGCGAGATGCCAGCATGCACACAGGACTTTTTGTCTGCCCAAATTGGAGTAATTACATCATTGATGACTCCATGCTGTGTGCCTCTTTTTGATCCTAAAGGCACTTTACGTTATGATAGAAGGCAGACAAAAGGAAATATAAGGGGGTGAAAACTTGAGCTCAGAATGTGAACTTGTAGAGCACTGCACCCTGTGTGGCCGTGTTGATACACGGCAGTGGTGTTATCTTGGTCGCCATTTTTTCTTCCTCCGCGGACAGTGCCTTGTAGTATTGTCTTTTCAAGTCCTTCTGATCTTGTAAGGAGCACCAGAACTGATAAAAGACAAAAAAGAACAAAGAATCCGGCAAAATAATAAAAACACTGAGATACTAATTGCTAATCATCTCAGACGTTTGATAGTAGTTTTTTTTTTTCCCCGCGAAAAAAACTGGTGACATTTATAGTGACACACTCTTACTGCAATGGTGCTACTACTGGAAACTAGAAATACATCAGCTCTCACTCCACCTCTTTCTCCTCCTCTCTGTAAAGGACACAAAAATATAGCCTTGCTTTTTGACACAAGCAGAGCCCCTGTGCACATTACCTAAAGATTCCAGGCCCTGTGAATAGTGTCTTCGCCCATCTGTTTCTATTTCAGGGTTCCTCAAAGAGTCTAAAAGTTCACTGCGTGTAAGTCGAATGTGTGTAGTTCAGGGTATATAGATTTTGAGAAAGAAACGTACAAATGAAGACTAAAAACAGACATCCAGAGAGAGAGAGAGAGAGAGAGAGAGAGAGAGAGAGAGAGAGAGAGAGAGAGAGAGAGAGAGAGAGAGACAGAGACAGAGACAGAGAGACAGAGAGACAGAGAGACAGAGAGACAGAGACAGAGACTGGTATTGGGAATGAAATATAAAACTGAAGACTTAAAACAGACATCCAGAGAGAGAGAGAGGGGGGGGGGGGGGAGTTTTGTTTGAGTCTGTTTATATCTGTCTGAGTGTGTGCCTGTCTGTCTGTCTGTCTTATGGTCTTATTATCTGTTAATAATACCTATCAATAGTGCAATCAATCTTAAGTTTCTTTTGTGTGATTGCTATATAGAAAGCATTCTTACAATGAAATAGACCAAGCTAGTGTTAGATATAACATAATCTTTCTTTTTTATTTTTTAACCGTATCTGCGCTTATCATTCGCATCAAAAAGCGCAGATTGGGATGTTTATGTTGATCATGCCAGCAGAAGAACACAAACCCATCTGATGGAGACAGATTTCCAAGGTAAGGTTGAGGGCAGAAGGAAAAGAGGTAGACCACCAACAACCTACATCGCCAATATTACTGAGGCCAGTGGTCTGGGAGGGGGCTACAGGAGATGGTAGAGCTCAGCAGAGACAGAGAGAGATGGAGAACGCTGGTAGTATTAGATGAAGCTCCTACAGAAGACAGAAGCGATGGAGAAAGTTGGCAGGCTCGTCTTTGATTTGGAGGAACGATATTGTAGGTAAATAGTTCTGACGCTGATCTCTTCAAATTGCGCACATCTTGCGCGCACGTTAAATCCTGTTCCGCTTTTCGTAAGAGTAGGCCATTGTGTGCCTGTGGGAACAGATGACAAGCTTTACAAAACTGCATACACACGGGGACTGGATGTAAAGAAAGCACATGAGTGCTTATCCCATTATCCTCGATATGAAAGAATAAAATTAAAAACATAATAATAATAAATTTACGTCTACCAATAGCCAGTACAGCGACCGACCTCGATAAATAGCACAGTAACATATTTTTTTTTACAATTTAAAACAATTACAACCTGTAATTGAAATTCAACATTAAAATATTCAATCAAAGACAGAGAAATAAAAAGGGGGTATTAGCATTAAACTTGTTATTGATGTTATCTTGGACCGCAGAACAATAAGCCATCATAGTTATCTTAGTTGTCTGGGTGGCACTGGTTTTCCAATATTGTTTAAGATAAGTATGTTATGAAACAAGACAGAGGATTCTAGCCTCTGTTAACACGTCGGGAAACTGAACGGCAGTTGTACCCAATGTCTTTTTTCAATAACACGTGGATTTTATGGCAGGATCCAGTGTATATACAAGTGCCTACAATAAATTCTGATCAGTTACCTTCCTAATGTCATTTCTTTCTTTCTTTCTTTCTTTCTTTCTTCTTCTTCTTTTCTTCTTCTTTTTTCTTTCGTGTCTTTTTTTTCGTTTCTTTCTTTATGTCTTTCTTTCTCATTTCTTTCTTTCTTTCTTTCTTTCTTTCTTTCTTTCTTTTCTATCTTTCTTTCTTTCTTTCTTTCTTTTTTTTTTCTTTCTTTCTTAGTTTTTTCCTTTATGTTTTCTTTGCTTATTATTTTCTCAGCATATTATATTCATTCATTTGATTTTCTTTTATTTCTTCATTCATGTCTGTATTGCTTGTTCGTAAAGGGGAAGCAATACTATGGTTATGGACTGTATGTTGTGCGCCATTGCTTTGATCCAAAGCGTCGTTAACAACAAAATGGAAGCCAGCTATGAGAACATGCACGTGATGAAAGACAGAAATCACAGCAGACTGCTGCACATAAGGCTGTCACATCAATACCGTTTTTTTGATCGTTCTTTCTTTATAGCTTTCTTTCCTTTTCTTCCTTTCTTACTTTTTTGTTTCTTTAGTTTGATTCTTTCTTTCTTTCTTTCTTTCTTTCTTTCTTTCTTTCTTTCTTTCTTTCTTTTGCTTTCTTTTTTTCTTTTTTTTTCGTTTTCTTTCTTTTGATTTCTTTCTTTCTTTCATTTTCTTTCTTTCCTTTAGTTTCTTCCTTTTTCTTTCTTTCTTTCTTTCTTTCTTTCTTTCTTTTATTTTCATTCGTTTGTTTTCTTTCTTTTTATTTTTCTTTCTTTCCTTTTTTTTTTTTTGCTTTCTTTCTTTTTTTATTTTTTATTTTTCTTTTTTCCCCT
>JASPKP010007007.1:0-13372 GCA_030674155.1 Stramonita haemastoma
GTTTTCAAGAAAAAAGATAAAAGCAAAAATGGGGGGGAAATTTCTTTTTTAAGATTTTTTGTGTCTAATTCAAAAAAGGAATATTTTTAGGAAATTAAAAAAGAAAGAAAAGTTTCAAAACAATCAATACCCCCCTTTTTTTTGTTTTTAGCTTTTAAAAAATCATCTTTTTTTTGGTGGGGGCCCCAAAGGTTTTAAAGTTTTAAAACAATTTTTTTCTGGAAAAGAAAGGCTTTATTAGTTTAAAAATTTTTTGGAAAAAACCCCAAATTTTAAAAACCCGGGGTTTTTTAAAGGGTTTTTGGTTTTGGGAAAAACCCCTTTTTTTGTTTTTTTTCTTTTTTAAAAAAAAAAAATGAAGGGAAAAGGGGGGGGGGAAAGGGTTTAAAGGGGGTCCGTCTGCCAACAAGTAAACCAAGTCCCAAAGGTTTTTCCGGGGGTTTCCCCCTTTCCCCCCCCCCCGCCCCTTTTTTTTCCCCTTTGAAATGACAAAATCGAAAATTTTTAAATTATTTTAGATGACTATAAAAAAAAAAGGGCCCGTTTGCAAACTCCCCGCAAACGTCTTTCCCCCACCTGTTTTAAAAAACCCGTTCCCCCCCCTTTTGGAAGAGTAGGCCATTTATGTTTACTTAAAACAAAAAAACGGGAAAAAATGGGGTAAAGGGGGGGAGGATGGGGGGCGGAAGCTCGCCCCCAAAATTTTTTAAATTTTTCCCCTTTGCACCCCACACACAGAGCCTACATTGGGGCGAGAGCCCACACACACAACCACAACACCCACACAAACAATTCCCCCCCAAAAAACCCCCCCCACACCAGCCCCACACCACATAAAAAATTTTAAAAAAAATAAAAAATAACCCAAAACATACAACATACATACATACAACATACAAACATTTTTTACAACATACAAATACATACATCCTTACATACATACAAACATTTCACACATAACAACATACACAAACACGCACCGCCCAAAAAAAACACACCAAAATTTTCCCCCCATAAAACAAACACCCAAAGCAAAAGCACACACACACCCTTTTTTGGGCACAAAAATACGCACCCCACGCACAGACAGCCCGAAAAAAAAAGACGGGGGGACAGACAGACAGCAGAAAACACCCCACACACACACACATTGCCCCCAAAAAACCAAAACCATGCACACACGCACGTACCACAAAAAACAAACCCCCGCACAAAAACACACACACATACACACACACGAGTACAAATACCGCCCATGCATGCAGCAAGCATACACGGGCGGGGCCCACACACATCCAACCCCAAAAATTTTCCCCCCCATCCCGTACAGATTTTCAACTTTATTTGATTTTTTAAAAAATTTTTTTCCCGTCCCGGCCCCCTTTTTTTTAAAAAAAAATTAGTTTACTTTAAACGATTAAAAAAAAAAAATTTTTATTTCCTTTTTTTAAATGCTAAACCGTTTTCAAGTTTTTCCATTATTTTTCTTGATTTTTGATTTTTTTTTATCGTTCGTTTTTTTTGCACAATTTTTAAAAAAAAAAAAGGTTAAAGTATGGGGAAAAATTTTTTGCACAAAAAAAGTGGGGGCCGCCCCCCCCCACCGGCCCCCCTTCCCCTCCCCCCCCCCCCCCCCCCCCCCGCCCCCCTACACACCCCAGGGAACAAACAAAAAAACCCCTTTTCCCCCCTTTGGTTTTAAAAAAAGAAAAAAAAAAGGATAGATAGACAGATAAATAACAAAAAGACAGACCCGACAGACAGACAGACAAAAGGCAGGGAAAAACCCAAAAAAATTTTTTACAAAAAGCATAAAATACAGACAGACAGAATAAAAATTTTTGAAAAAACAGGGGAAAAAAGAAAAAACAATAAAATAGATAATAGAAAAGTAGATAGATAGATAGAAAGATAAAAGGAAAAAAAAAGGGAAATTTTAAAAAATTTTAAAAGATTCTTTTTTTTTATTCATTAATAGACAGACAGAAAAACAGACAACAAAACAAACAGACAAAACCGACGAAAAAAAAACAACAAAGAGAGAAAAAATCTGACACGAGACAAGAATTGGGGAAAAAAATGAAAAGGACAAAAAACAACAGCATAAACACCCCAAAAAAAAGCAAAAAAGACAGACAAAACCCCCCACAGACAGGCAAAAGAAGATAGACACAGGCAGACAGACAGACCCCCCAAAAAATAAAGGCAGGCAGGGAGGTAGGGGAAGTAGGCAGAAGCAGACAGACAGAAGACAGACAACAGGGCAGACAGGGCAGACAAGCAGGCAACAGGCAAGGGCAGGAAACGGGAAAAAATTTTTTCACGCACTTCTTTTAAAAACAACAGAAAAACAACAGACAACAGACAGACAAACAGACAGACAAAAGGGCCCCCCACACTTTTTTTAAACAAATCAAAACAAATCAAATCAAAACAAATCAAATTTCCTTTTTTTTTTGAGGAAAAAAAAATAAGCACTCATGTTTCTTTTTTTTTTAACCAAAAAAGGTTTTCCCCCCCCCGAGACAGTGAGAGAAAAAAAGAGAGACAAAAAAACAGAGAGACAAAAATAACAAAAAAAAGAACCCAAAAAATTTTTTAAAAAAAAAAAAACCCAATAACAATTGTGGAAAACTTTTAAAACTCGTTTCAAAAAAAAAAAAACCCAAAAGGGTTTTTTTTAAAGGGGAAAAAGGGGGGGGCCCCCCTCATCAAATCCAAAAAAATCTGTATCCTCAGCATTAAAGAACCCAAAACCCACAGTCCAAAAATTTTTTATCCAAGTGGAAACTCTTTTTAAACCCTTTTTACCCGGGGGCCCAAAGACCTACGCTTTTTAAAAAGGGGAAAAACGAGTTTTTATGCAAGATATTTTCCCCAAAAAGGGGTTTTATAACAGAATCTCGGTTTAAAATACAGTCTTATCCAAAAACTTTCTGGGGGAGGGTGGCGTCATACCCCCTTTTTTTTTTTTTTTTCATTTAATTTTTTTTAAAATTTAAAGGCCAAACAGATTTTTAAAGCGTGGGCATTCGGGCCCGCTTCCCCCCCGGGGGGAGCGGGGTCGCAACCCCAAAAATTGCATAAAAATTTCCTTTTTTTTTTTTTTTCCCCCCCTGCAACTTTTATTTCTATTTTTTTTTTTTTCCCCATCAGATGGGCCCTTTTTTTTTTGTACAATTTTGCCAGGGGCCCCAAACCCCCCTGTTCCCGTGTGTTCTTTTTTTCGGCGCTAAAAAAATGTGTAACAAAACGGGACCTCGGTTTATTGTCCCAATTTTCCCAAAAACCCCCCACCGGGACCCACCCCCCATGGATGTGAGAACATTTTTTGGGGGGAAACGGGTTCGAACCACCCCCCAAAAATCCGCCCCCCCCTTCTGCCCCTTTTTTGGAAAGGGGGCGTTACCTGTTTCCCCCGGATCCCAAAAAGCACTGATGGGGAAAAAAACCCCCGCCCCGGCCTACTTTTTTTTAATTTGTTTGGGGGGGTTGTCTCCATCCTTCCCCAAAAATTTTCCCCCCATAAAGGCCCGTACCCTCCATTAAGAACAAAGATTTTAAATAAAATATTCCTCTGAAAACCAAGTATGGCTCCTATTATAACGAGGTTTTTTTAAAAAAAAAAAAAAGTAGGCGAAAACGTCCTCTTTCCCCCAAAAAGCGGGGGCCCCATGCAAAACAAACAAAAAAACCCCCAAAAACACACACAAAACCCCGCCCCAAAAAACACACAACACACCAAAACACACCACACACACACACCACAAAACACACACACCCCACACACCCCACACACACAACAAAAAACACAACTTTGAAAAAACGCGGGGGGACAAAATTTCAGTTTTTTTTCCCCTTTGGGGGGGTTTATTTTCCCCAGTTTTTTCGGAATGAAAGACGTCCATTTTTCATTAAAGTGGTCTTCCCCATTTTTTCATTGACCCCGATCTGATTTTAATCAATAGTTTTTTAAAAGAAGGAAAAGTGCCCCCAAAAACTTAGCAAAAAAAGAAAGCTTTAAAACACATCCAAAAAAAAAGAAAAAAAAAATAGCCCCAATAGCCCCCCCCAAACAGACCCCCCGACAGACACACAGAGGAAAAAAACAGACACCCCCAAACATAGCAAGACCCCAAAAAAGGGGAAAAGAGAAACAGACAAAAGAGACAAAAAAAACAAAACAGACACACAGACACCCCACTTAAAAAAACCGTCCGTTTTTTAAAAACGTAGGCCATTGGTGCCGGGGGGGAAAAGATGACAATATTTAAAACAAAGGGGATACACACAAGACTGGATTTTTTAAAAAAAAAAAAAAAAAAAAGGCACATGGTTTTTTTCCCCCTTTCCACAAAAAAAAAAAAAATAATTGAAAAAATAAAATAAAAAAAAAAAACAGACCTACACACAGAAAAGAGGGGAAAACAACACAAGAGAGAGCAAGAAACAGAGAGACAGACACAGAGAGAAAAGACACAGAGAAAGACAGAGACAGAGAGACAGAGACAACACAGAGACAGAGACACAGAGAAAGAGAATTTTTTTTAAAAAAAAAAATGGGTTGATCTCGATTACGAAACTCCCCGAGTTTTTCGGGCGATACCAACAAGGGGCCCAAAGGGGGGAAAACCCCTTTTCCCCCGCCCCTCTCCTTTACTGCTGGCAAATGAAAAAAAAAAGTGGCGGCCACCCCCAAAAGGGGTTTCCCCGCCAACAAAAAACCCCTCCCTTTGTCCCCCCGGCAATCCAAAAACGCCGCTTTACCATTTCACCTCCCCAAAAAACGGGCACAGGCCCGCGCTGCTTCTCCGTCAAGGGGGAAAGGTAGTAGCTTTTAAACAACTAAAAAAAATATTAAAAAGAAGAAAATTTTGGGGGGGGACCGACGACGACAGATACAACAGACAGACAGGGTTTGAAACAGACAGCCCGCGACTGACTGACAGACAGAGACAGACTTTTGGGGGGGGCTTTTACAGAACCCCCAAAAAACTGACAAAACCCGAAAGTTAAACTCCCCCCGGGGCCGGTTTTTGAAATTTTTTGCCCCAAACCCCGGGGAAAGGGGGGTAATGCTGCAAAACTGATGTGCGGGGGAAAAAAAAAAACAGGGGAAACCCCAAAACCCCAAAAAAAAATTCCCCCATGGTCTTCCTTGAAGCTCCCAAGGCCCAGGGGAAAAAAAAAATCCTGCCCCCCCCCCCCCCCCCCCCCCCCCCCCCCCCCCCCCCCCCCCCCCCCCCCCCCCCCGGGCCACCCCCCCCCCCCCCCCCCCCCCCCCCCCCCCCCCCCCCGGCCCCCTTTCCCCCCCCCCCCCCCCCCCCCCAACCCCCCCCCCCCCCCCCCAAAAAGGGGGGGGACCCCCCCCCCCCCCCCCCCCCCCCCCCCCCCCCCCCCCCCCCGCCCCCCCCCCCCCCCCCCCTTTTTCCCCCCCCCCCTTTTCCCCCCCCCCGAGGGGGGCCCCCCCCCCCCCCCCCCCCCCCCCCCCCCCCCCCCCCCCCCCCCCCCCCCTCCCCCCCCCCCCCCCCCGTTTTTTGGGGGGGCCTTGGGGCCCCCGCCCTTTTCCCCCCCCCCCCCCCCCCCCCCCCCCCCCCCCCCCCCGGGCCCCCCCCCCCCCCCCCCCCCCCCCCCCCCCCCCCCCCCCCCCCCCCCCCCCCCCCCCCCCCCCCCCCCCCCCCCCCCCCGGCCCCCCCCCCCCCCCCCCCCCCCCCCCCCCCCCCCCCCCCCCCCCCCGGACCCCCCCCCCCCAAAAACCCCCCCAAAACCCCCCGGCCCTCCCCCCCCCCCCCCCCCCCCCTTTTTTTTGGCCCCTTTTTTTTCCCCCCCCCCCCCCCCTACCCCCACCCCCCCCCCCCAAACCCCCCGGCCCCCCCCCGGCCCCCCCCCCCCCCCCCCCCCCCCCGGGCCCCCCCCCCCCGACCCCCCCCCCCCCCCCCCCCCCCCCCCCCCACCCCCCCCCCCCCCCCCCCACCCCCCCCCCCCCCCCCCCCCCCCCCCGCCCCCCCCGGGGCCCCCCCCCCCCCCCCCCCGGCCCCCTTTCCCCGCCCCCCCCCGCCCCCCTCCCCCCCAAAAAAACCCCCCCCCCCCCCCCCCCCCCCCCCCCGCCCCCCCCCCGCCCCCGCCCCCCCCCCCCCCCCCCCCCGCCCCCCCCCCCCCCCCCCCCCCCTCCCCCCCCCAACCCCCCCCCCCCGCCCCCCCCGGCCCCGCCCCCCCCCTTCCCGGGCCCCCCCCCCCCCCCCCCCCCCCCCCTTCTTTTTCCCCCCCCCCCCCCCCCCTTTTTTTCCCCCCCCCCCCCTCCCCCCCCCCCCCCACCCCCCCCCCCTTTGCCCCCCAAAACCCCTTTGGGGGGGGTTTTGGGGGGGGGTTTTTTTTGGGGGGGGGTTTTGGTTGGGGGTTTTGTTGTTTGGTGTGGGTTTTTGAAAGACAACAATTGAAGGCCCCGGAAAAGGGAAAAAAAAAATGTTGGTTATTTTTTTGTTTCTTTGTTGTTTTTGGGTGTTGTTGGGGTGGTTTTTTTTTTTGTGTTGTTTGTGTTGTTTTGGTGTTTTTGTGGTTTGTTTTTGTTTGAGTTGGGGTTTGTTTTTTGTGTTGTTTTGCCTTTTTTTTACTAAGCACCCTTTAGCCGTTTCAAAATGGAAAATTTCTTGGGGGTTTTTTGCCAAATTTCAAAAATCTGGTTATTTTTTTTTTTCTGCTGTGAAGCAGTCCAAACTTTACCCACCATCTTTTCCACATTGGAAATTTTTGTTTAGTGGGTTTTCACCCTCCCGCTTTTCCCCCGGGCCGCGAAAGAGTTTTCCTTTTTGTTCCCAAAACCCCCGAAATAAAAAAAAAGAAAACTCTACTGGGCAGCGAGTTCCCCAATTTTAATTTCTTCCCAGCCAAAGGGAAAACAAAAACCCAAAGGCCCTGGCAACAAAAAGTTTTCCCCAAAAAGAAAAATTAAAGCTTTTTATTAAAATTAAAAAACCCTTGGGTTTTTAACGGATGGGTTAAAATCTAAACGGGAAACCCCCTTTCCCCGTCCCAATTTTCATTAAATGCTTGAGAAAAAGAGAGAGGGGAGAAATGTTGGGGTGGGGTGGGGTTTTTGTGTGTGTTTTGTGGGGTGTGTGTGTGTGGTTGGGGGGTGTGTTGGTGTGGGGTGTGTGTGTTTGGTGTGGGGGGGGTGGGGTTACAGACAGACAGATTTGAAGGCGAAAAGAAAGAAGAGAGGAAAAAGAAATGTTTGCTTTTATGTTGGGTGTTGTGTGGTGTTGTGGGTGTGTGTTGGGGGTGTGTGTTTTGTGTGTGGTGTGTGGTGTTTGGGGTGTGTGTTTGTGTTTTGTTGTGGGTTTTTTTTTGTTGTGGTTGTGTTTTGTTTGGTTTTTTTTGTGTTTTTGTGTTTGGTTTGTGTTGTTTGTGTTGTTTTTTTCCCTTTTTGTTTCCCCTTTGTAAGTTTCCGTAAACTCTCATTTCGAATTTTCCCCCCCCTCCTCCCCCACCCCCACCCCCCATTTTCCCAAACCCCCACCCCCATTCCCCATCACCCCCTTACCTTTTTAAAATTTCCTTCCCTTTCCCCCCCCCCCCCCCCCAAACCCCCCCAAAAACCCGCGGCCCGGGGATCATGGGCTTTAAACGTGGGGGGGGGGTTTTTTAAACTACCCCTTTTTTAAAAACAATTTACAGATTTTACTACCAACCCCAAAAAAACGTCCATTTTAAATTCGATCAATTTAAAACTTTTCCCTTGTTTGCAAACGGGTAAAGGGCCCGACCTCTTTTTAAAACCCCCCTTATTTTAAAAAAAAGAAAAAAAAAAAAAAAAAAAAGCCCAAAAGGGTGTTTGACAGACAGACAGACACACAGACCACAGACAGACCCACCCCCCCAGGGACAAATTTTTAAAAAAAGACAGACAGGCAAAACAAACAACGGAAAAGGCAGGCGACAACCCGACGTTTCAGCGCTTCTTTACCAAAAAATGCCAAAAAAGAGGGCAGACGGGGGTACAAAAGACAGGAGGCAGAAAAAGGCAGACGGACAGAAACCCGGGGAAATATGAAAAACAATGAGAGCTTAAAAGTGTTTTAAATATCCTTTTTTTTACACAATAGCCCCACAAAGGGGATTTTTCTTAGTCCAAAGGGGGCCTGTTTTATGACTCCCCGGGCTTTTTTCGAAAGGGGTTTTTTGGGGGGGGTTTTGGGGTTTTTTTATCATCCCGGGGGATTTTTTCCCCTTTTTAAAAAGTTTTTTTTGTTGTTTGGGAGTAAGTAGTAAAAATTTAAAAATGGGGGGTGGTTTTTGTTGTTGCTGGTTGGTTTTTTTGTTGACGTTTTTTGTTCTTGTTCTTTTTCTTGTTCTTGGCCTGATGGGGATTTATTCATCAATTTATTTTTTTTTTTTTAAAAACTAAAAAAGTCCTTTTTTTAGGGATAAAGGGGAAAAAGCAAATCCGTTTTATTTTTTTAACCCCTTTTCCCCCCCCCGCGGGAAAGCATTTTGTGAAAAACTTGTCATCCCGTTCCCCCCCGGCAACACAATTTCCTACTTTTTACGAAAAACGGAACAGGAAAATTTTAAAAGGGGCGCAAATGTCTTTGGGCTCTCTGTGTGTCTTCTGGGTGTGCCCCAAACGCCCACCGCCAAAAGATGGAAAAATTCAAACACTCATGGGAGTGAAATCGTAATAAATTCAGAGAAAAAAAGGAAAAAAAAAAATTTTTTCATTTTTCTTCCCCCCCTTTGTTTTTGCTCCATATTAAAATTAAAAATCAAAAAAAATTAAAAAAACAAAAAACACACACAATCCAAAAAAAAAACCCGTGTTCCCCTCAACTTTTGGGCCCAGGGCACAAATCGAACGATTTTAAAAAGGCCGGGGTAATGTCAGGAAAGAGTGGGTTTTATTGTGCAGTTTTTTAGTAACTTTTTTTGGGGTTTGGGAGGGTTTTCTCGGCTTTTAATTTAAAACTTTTCCCCTTGCCATCAACAGCTTTTTTCAAGAACTTTAAAATGACTTTTCAGGAAGTGTGGGGGAGGCCGTCAAAAAACACTTATGGTTTAACAGACGTAAAGTTTAAAAAAGAAAAAGAAGAAGAAAAGAAGAACCCCAAAAACCAAAAAACAAAAAACAAAACAAGAAAAAGAAAAAAAACAAGAAGAACAAAAAACAAAAAAAAGAACACGAAAAACAAAACAAGAACAAAACAACAAGAACAAAAGAAGAAGAAGAAGGGAGAGGCTTTTTTCTAAAATCACTTAAAGTGAAAAACAGTAAAGTGAAGAAGAAAGAAGAAGAAGAAAAAACAAGAACCCAAGGAAAAAAGAACAAGAACCAAAAAGAAAAAAGAAGAAGAAGTGTGAAGGCTTGTTAAATCATTTTTTGAACAGACCATTAAAAAAATGAAGAAGGGGGTTTAGAGGCTTTTTCTAATTTTTCTTATGGGGACAAAAAAACCCGAAGAAGAAGTGGAGAGGCTTGTCTAATATCACTTTTGTGGAAAAAGACATTAAAAATTGAAAAAAAAGAAAAAACCCAAAAACAACAAGAAAAGAACAAAAGGAAAAAAAGAACAAAAAAAACAAGAAAAAAGAAATCAAGAACAAGAAAAAGAAGAAAAAGGCTTTGTCAATATCACTTAAGTAAAACAGACATTAAAATTTAAGAAGAAGAAAAAGAAGAAGAAAAGAAAGAAGAAGAAGAAAAAGGGAAAAAGGAAGAAGAAGAAAAAAAGAAGAAAAGACAAAGGCTTGTTTTAAAAATCACTTTGTGAACAGGGGCAATTTAAAAGAAGAAAAAAGAAGTGTGAGAGGGGGTTCAAAACAAACAGTGTGCCACTGCCCAAGAGCACAGAAGCTTTTGTGTTCGTCATAAACACCCATCAACTTGGGTTTTAGTGGTTTTTATTTTCGGGAAATAAATTACCTGGAAAAAACAAAATGCAAATGGGGACGAAACATGAAAGGATGGAAAACAAAAAGAAAACCGACACACACACACAAAACACAGAAAAGAAAACATTTTTGTCAGAAAGTTTTTTGGGAGGTGGGGGTTTTATTTTTTTCAAAAGTGTTGTATGTATGCCCCTTTATTGGAAATTTGGTTTACTTTGGGGGGGTTTTGGGGAAAAAACCTTCAAAGGACTTTTTGGTGTTTTGTATTTTAAATTTTTTTTTTTTTTGTCCACCGAAAATTTGACCCCAAAACCAAAAAGAATTTTACTGGGGCACCTTTCCTCCCTCTAAAAACCTGAATGGATTAAAAAACGGCGTCCTCCCAAAAAAAACACCGAAAAGAAAAATACGTTTCGTCCCCACATCTTTTAAAACCCCAAGATTTTTAAATGTGGGGCCCTCCCCATCTCCTTTCGTGAAATTTTTCCCAAAAAAAGCCAATGGCGTCAACACTTTTGGGTGCCGGGGCTCATGTGAAATAAAACACAGACACAAGTGGAAAACGACATGGAGAATGGGGTGGACGGAAAACCCCCCCTTTACCAACCCAAAACCCAAACCCAAAAACAACACCAACAACACCAGCAACAACAAACCCAAAAACCCCCAGCAACACAAGCAACAAAATGAACAAGAATTTTGGACCCGCCCCCCCCCAAACTCCCTCTTCCCCCCCGCCAAACCAGCACCCCTGCACACCAAGCGATGATGACCAAAGGCGTGTCCAAAAAATCTCGGCCAACCCTGGGTGGTACGGTTCCAAACGGGGCTGTGCGGCGCACCAAAACCCGTCCACCATCAGAGGCCCGGGAGGAACAACGCCGTCCCCCAACCCACCATCTCCACCCTCCCCGCCCTCGGGCCCCCCCCCATCCAGAACGCCCCCAAACGGCAGAAACCCAAACCCCCTCGACCTTCCTCCAGCCTCAAGGTTTAAAAAAGGGGACGTCTTTCAGCAAGGAAGTCCGGGACGGGCATCCACCACCGCAACGGAGCGAGGCAAAACCCCGGGGGGCTCCCACCTCCCCCTCGGGGGGCAGCAAACGGCCTGCAGCGGCTGGGGGAGAAGAGGGAGGACCCCGACGGGGGCCATCCGCCCCCCCTGACCCCAAGGGCCCAAAACAAACAGCAGCAGCCAAAACAGCCCGCAATTTTTTCTCCAGTCCCCCCCCACAGCGCCCCGGCGGGAGTTCCGCCACCAGGGCAAAGGCGCTCACTTTTACCGTGACGCAGAACGTGGCTTTCTTACCGCGCCTTCGTGGACCCCCTGATCGGGTGGGGTTTGGGGGACCGCGTGCAGCGCTAAAAAGCGGCGAGGGCCGGCGTGGACTAAAGCGGGGCATTTTCCCACCCTGCGGTGGTCCCCGCAAGGAGCCCGGCCCCGGGGTGGAGAAGCTCTGGGCCCGTACGTTTTAAAACCAAGGGCATTTTTTTTTTTGTTGGTTTGGGGGTGGAAAATTTTTTTTTTCGGGGGGGGGGGTGGGGGTTTTTTAAGGGCCCAAACCCCAAAATTTTTTTTTCCCTATGGGGACATTTTTTAAGCAGTGCAGCGCTTTTTTTTTTTCATCAAGCCTTTCCCGCTTTAAAAAAAAAAAATCATAAATAAAATATATATAAAATAATACTAAATATAAATATATAAAATTTTATATATAAAATAAAATATATAATATAATATATAAAAAAATATATATAATATTTTGGGGGGTGGCAGGTGCTTGGATAAGGGAAAAAATGTATGTATCTCCCCCCAAAAACCGAAGGGGTGCTGGGGGGCCCCTTTTAGTATAAATTTAAAAGCCAATCCCTGCCTTTATAGATTTTGGGGACAAAAAATTTTCCCCTTTTTTATCACATTTTTTTGTTTTTCTGCCCTCTTCCCTTTCCTTCTTTTCCTTCCTTCCTTCCCTTCCCAAACCTTCCTCCCTCCTTTTCTCTCCTCCTCCTCTTCCCCCCCTCTCTCCCTTCCCCCCCCCTCCTCCTCTCCCCCTCCTCTCAAGTCCCCTTTTCTCTCTCCTTTTCTCCTCTCTCCTCCTCCCCTTCTCTCCTTTTCCCCCTTTCCCCCTTAATTTTAATTTGTTTTTTTAAAATTTTTTTCTTCCCCTCCCCCCCCCCCCTTTCCAAAATTAAAAAAGTTTTTAAAAAAATTTCCCCCCCCCCCCCTTAAAACCCAAAGTAGAAATTTTTTTCCCCCCGAAAAAACCAACCCCGAGGGAAAATTAGTTATTCCAAAATTGGTTTTTTCAAAACCCCGCCTTGTTCCCCCTTTACCTAAAACACCAACC
This sequence comes from Stramonita haemastoma, assembly GCA_030674155.1. Lineage (NCBI taxonomy): Eukaryota > Metazoa > Mollusca > Gastropoda > Neogastropoda > Muricidae > Stramonita > Stramonita haemastoma. Next base: position 12,231 of record JASPKP010007007.1, read on the forward strand.
CAAACAAAACCCTTTTTTTTGACTACTGATTTTTTCCCGGATATGCATTTTTAAAAAACCTTTTCAAATATAATTCCTTTAAACAATTGGTTTTTTGGTTAAAAAGGGGTAAAAAAATTTTTTTGTTTAAATATCTTTTTTTTCTGATGTTTTCCCTAAAACGGGGGGCTGGATTAAAAAAGCCCACGAGGCTTATTTTAAAATTTTCCTCGGGAAAAAAAAATTTTTTTGCCCTTTCCCCTTGGGTCGCTCCCCTCTATCTTTTTGGGTAGGAGGAATTTAAAATTTGAAAAATTGGAACAGCTAAAAAATACCTGGGGCCTTTTCTTTCTCCAAATTTGGGTAAGCCCTTTTTTTAGATGCTTTGACATTTTTTTCTTTGAAACAAAGAAAAGTAAATTTTCAATTTTTAAAAAAAAATGGAAAAAAATTAGACACAAATTCAAAAACAAAATTTTTCTTTTAAACTTTTTTAAACGCCCCAATTTTTTTCCAAGTTTGTTAAAATTCCCTCAAAATGTGGGGGGATAAACTTTTTGAAAAAATAGAACGTATTCCTTGTTTGCAAAGCAAAAAAGTTCTTAAAAGTTCCCCCCCCCAAAACTTAAAGACATGGGTAAAAGGCAAACTTGGCCGAAAACCACTGTTTTAAATTTTAACGCAGTGAATTGGTTCCCCACTTAATTTTTTCAGGCTCTTTGAAGGGAGCCTGATACACTGTAAAATCCAAGAAATCTTATATGTTGTTGATTTTCCAGGCACGTGGGGAAAAATAACTGGGGCCCCACAAATTAAAACCGTTGCTGTGTCCAGAAGGGGGTTTGGGGTATGTGGGGTTTTTTTGGGTGTGGGGATGAAACATGGGTTTTAAAAAAGAGTTTTTAAAAATCGCTTCGTGACTGCCTTTCTGCCAGGAAAATGGGAAAGAACACTTTTAAAAAACAGTGACAGATTTTCATTGTTTTAGGCCCGTTTTAAAAAAATTGCCCCAGAAAGAAAAAAAGTATTTTGATGTTTTTAAACTTTGCATGTATAAAATTTTGCCCCGGGCAAAAGGGTTTAGATTTTGGTGTATCCCCAACAAACCCCGCCACAGAAAACCGAAACGTAAAAATGGGGAAATAAAAAAAAAGGGGGTTTTT
>JASPKP010007008.1:0-13372 GCA_030674155.1 Stramonita haemastoma
TATAGCGTTATCTTGCAAAAAAAAATAAAAGCGCTTGCTTGACCTACAAAACACACAATCAGCAAAAATTTCATTTTTGACAAATACGATTGTCACCACCACAAAACACACACCAGCACGCACGCACGCACGCAGCACGGGCCCGCACCCACCCCTACAAACGTTATGCATTTTGGCAGGGGGATGTTGAAGGCAGGGACAGGTAAGAGAGGAAGTGGAAGGAAAAAAAAACTTAGGTTTGAAATAAGGGTGTTTTGGGGTTTGGGATTTAAAAAGTGCATAATAGGCTTTTGTGGGAGGAGAGAGGGAGGCGTTCCACATCGATGCACCAGAAAAAGAAAGAGCGGCGGCCAAAGGGTTTGATGGTTGAATCGGGGTTTTTGGGGGAAAAGTATCGGCGGCGGAGGGAGCGAGAAGGTGGACGGGAAAAGACATTCACAGAGGTGGAGGGTGCAGTATTGGGAAATTTTGGGAACAGAGGTATGATCTTGCATTTACTCCTGTGTAGGGGCAGCCAAAGGGGAAAATTGAAAAGGAGGGGTAATGTGCTCAATTTTTTCTTTCTAAGGACCAACGACGCAGAGTTTTGTATACGTTGAAGGGAGGGGAGGATAAAGCTGGCAGCCACCAAAGGAATTGCAATTTCAGACGTGAGGAATAAGAGAAGTGACAATTTTTGGAAAATTGCACAGTGGACAGGTACTTTCAATTGCGTAAACCCCGTAGTTATGTAGCATGATGAAGGTTGGGGTAAAAAATTTTTGCATGGAGAGGTGTTGTCACAACGACTTAGATACTTCACAAAGGGATGCGGAACTGACGTATTGCCAAATTTATTAAAGTTTTTTGGAAGGGGGAGATTTTTGTGTTTGGTGCCTACAAGCAGGGTTCGTTTTATCTGCATTTAGTTGAAATTTGTTTTTAATCACCCAGGTTGGTATCTTAAAGGCAGCGGTCATTTTGTCAGAGAAAAGGGAAGATTTTTCGGTTGTCACTGCTTTGATCGCGTCGCGCATAAAAGTGATAATTGATATGAGACGGTCTATTAATGTGACAGTGGAGCATATAGAGGGTAAAAAGGGGGGGGCCCAAAATGACCCCTGGGGGACACCACAACCTTTTTGGAGGGGCTATTGAATCTGTTTACTGAAACGTTGGACTCGGTCTTTAAGGTATAATAAACCCAGGGGGGGCGGGCCCTTTAACGAAATTTTTGGAAGGGAAGAAGAATTGAATGGTCTTTGTGTCAAAGGCAAGAAAAGTCGAGAAGAGTAAGAAGGGAGATTTTCCTGATCGAGCATGGAGAAGCAGCTTAGAATGAATGAAAAATCTTTTTTTTTCAAGGGGACCCGTAAGAACCAGGGTGGTTTTAGTGTGTTGGTTGACGCGATAGGCAGCTGAAAAAGGGGGGAAAAAGTTATTGGGAAAAAAGGGTGGGGTAAATTTAGTTGTTTCAGAAAAACTTTTTCAAGGATTTAGAAAATAAAAAGGGAAAATTTGAGACGGGGGCTATTTTCTTCAGGATGTTAGGATCGAGGCGTGTTTTTGGGGAAGGTGTGACTACGCGTTTTGAGAAAATGATGGAAAATTTCCGAAAGAAGAAAGAGTTTTACTTATTTTTGTGTTAGTAGTTTTTTGCTGTGGGTAAAGCACTTAAAGAAAAGAGAAGCGGTACAGGATCGAATCGGGATGATTTTTTTGTCAAATTTTTTTAGATGTTCTTGGGTTTTTTTTATCGCTTGTTTGGGGGGGAAAAAACAAGAAGAAAGGGGTGCCAGTGAATTGGGGAAAGGAGGGGAAAGGGTTTTTAAAAAAGTTTTTATCCAAATTTGGAGCGGATGTTTTCGGGGCTTTGTCAGAGAAAAATGAAAGAAAAAACCAGGAGGTTTAGAGTTGTTTTGGGCAATTTGGGGAGGGGGCTAGCCCTTTTCAGAACCCAAAGGGGAGTTGAGGTGAGGGGGAAAAAAAATTTTATGGAGTGGCCCCTCGGAACATGAGCAAAAATTAAAAGTTTTTTTCTTCGCTGAATGGGTTAAAAGGGTTTTTTACTTTGGGAGATTTATATAATTTTTTAAACCCGATTCCCGTGCAGGGGTGAAACCCGAAGTTAGAAACGTTTAAAAGGCCGAAAAGAAGACGGGGAGACCTTTGGGTTCCCGAGCTTCCCGAACAAGTAGAGGGAGCTTAAGGTGGGTATAGAAAACCCGGAAACTTCCTCTGCGGTTGTGGTGTGGGGCGTTTGTTTTGTTTGTGAGTTGTGTGGTTTGTGTTGTGAGTGTATGTGGTTTGTGTGTGTGTGTTTGTTGGGGTAGGTTTTGTGCGTGGTGTTGTGTGTGTGGGGATTGGGGAAATCCCTATGTATTTTCATTAACCCAAAAAACCTTTTCCAAATTTTGTGCTCCCCATTTAAAGGCCCAAATCTCTTTTTTTCTTTGTCTCGTTGGGGCTGTCGGGGCTTCCCCTGTCTGTCTCTGTCCCCTCCGTCTTTCTTGTCTGCTGGGGGCGGCTGGCGGGGGGCTGGCTGGCTGGGGTGGCTGGCACAACCAAAAAAATCCACCTAGGAAAAATACCCCCCCCCCTACCACCCCCTTTTAAAAAAAAAACAGTTCAAAGAAAACCCTTTTGCCGTGGGTTTAAAGAAAATCTTGCGGCAATTTTTAAAACCCCCCTCCCACCTTTGGGGGTTCATCAGATGAAATTTGAAGATGGGGTTAAAAAAAGTGGTAACATGGTTTCGGGGGCGGGGTTTGGGTCGTGGTCAGGGCACTCACTTTCCCCCCCCAAGGGTTTAAACATCTTTTGGGGGGTTACCAGTTGGATGGGGGGACCTTTTTTTCCTTTGGGTTCTTACAGTTGCCTTCCCCAGCTGTTTAAAAGGGGGACCTGGCCCCTTTAGGTCCCGGGAAGGTAAAGCGGGGAGAGGGAGGGGGATGGGCAGCGGCCCCCAATAGGGTGGCCCCAAGAGGGAAACTGAGGTCTCTGGTGCCTTGCTCCCCTACGACCCCCATAGGTTATGGGCTTTTTCACCTTTTACCTTAAAATTTGAGATAAGTTTTAAAAGATTTTTTTTTGAAAAAAATTTTTTGGGAATTTTTTTATACAAGTGTTTAAAAAAAGTGGCCAGTAAAAAAAAAAAAAAACCCAAAAACCCCCAAATTTTAATTCCCCTTTTTTGGGGTGATTTAAGTGTTGTTTTATTGACGGATTTTCAACACCAAAAAATTTTTTTTAAACCAGGGGGTTCAAGAAAAAACCCGAAGGAACCTCCTTCGGGGGAAAAACCATTTCAAAAACCCGTCGGGAAAAACAAAAAAACCAATATTTATTAATCATAAAATTTTAGAACCCCTCAGATTAAAAAACCCAAAAAACAACAATCAACAAAAACCCCAAAATATATTTTAAAAAAAAAAAATAATATAAAAAGAAGAAATTTTAAAAAGCTTTTGGGGCCCCCAAAACCCCTTCTCTCCAATAAAAAAAAATTTAAATTTATGGGAACCCTGCACCACCCCGGGAAAACCAAATTGCAAAACGTTGAGGGCAAAGAAGGAAGAGGGGGCCCAGCAAAAGAAATCAAAAGGGTTTTGAAAACCTCAAAAGGGGGGGGGGGGGGGGGCATAAACCCCCCAAACCCCCTTTCTTTAACCACCCCGGTCTAACATAAAAAGGAATCTCTTTTTCGTCTTTCCTTTTTTATGTCCCCGCCGCCTTCCCTCCTTTGGGCATGGGGCAGGCTGGTGGTGGTTGGGGTGGCTGGACAACCGAACAACCCCAAGGAAAAAATTTTTTAAAAAAAGGAATTGGGTAACCCCTGGCATGAACAGGGGAGAAAAACCCGAAGGGGGGGTTTAATTTTTCGGGGAAAATTTTTGGAAAGGGGCCGGGGATTTAGGTCCTTTCCCCCAAAGGAAAAAACAGAACCCGGGGCCAAGGGGGATTTTTTTATTACATTCCTTAATTAAAAGTTTTAGGCAAAGGGGAAACCCCTAAGAAATTCACCCCAAACCCCCCCAAAACAACTCACCCCCCCACACCCCCATTTTATATAATTCTTATTTTTTATATTTTAAATAATTTATATTTTTTATATATTATATAAAAAAAATACATGTTAAATTAAGTTAAAAAGAAAAAAAACCCCCAAATTGTACTCTTAAAAAAGTTTTTCTTACCCTTTCAAACATAATTTTAAAAAAAATTTAAAAAAAAATATTTTAAAATAATTTTAAATTTTGATATTTTTTATATTTTAAAATTTTAAAAGTTAAAATAAGAATTGAAACTGCCACCGGGTTCCTTCAAAAAAAAAAGGAAAAAAGCAAAATTTAAAAAAGTTAAAAAGGGTAAGGAGACCAAAAAGGGGAAAAATTTGGTTTTCACACCCAGCACAAATTTGAAAAAACCTTTAGGGGAAAATACGAAAGAAAAGGATAAAGAAATTTGGGGGAAAAATCCCTGCGGGTGTTTTAAGGGGAAGGTGGGGAAAATAAAAAACCCGTTTGGATGTTATCCCCTTTTGGTTTTGGGGGTGGGTGAGTTTATGTTTGGGGGAAATTTTTGGCGTTTTGTTTGGGGTTGGTGTGTGTGGGGGAGGGGGGTATGTTTGGGGGTTAGTTGAAACAATGAAAAAAACCCCAAGGATTTAAAAAATTTTCATAAATTTTCAAATAACCCCTCTTTGCCCCCCCACCCAAAAAAAACCCAAACCCTTTTTTTCTTTTTTTGTTTGTTTTTTTTTTTTTTTTTTTTTTTCTACTTGGAAAAGTTTGTTTTTTTTTGTCTTTTTTGTTCTTCTTTCTCTCTTTTAAAAAAACCACCCAACCCCCCTTTTTTTTAAATAATTAAAATATTTTAATTTTTTTAATATATTAAATCCAAGAAAAATTTATTTTTTTGTTTTTTATATTGGATGGGGGGGTTGGGGGGGTGGGGGGGGGGGTGGGGGGGGGGGGGGGTTGGGGGGGGGGTGGGGGGGGGGGGTTGGGGGGGGGGGGGGGGGTTGGGGGGGGGGGGGGGGGGGAGGGGGGGGGGGGGGGGGGGGGGGGTGGGGGGGGGGGGGGGGGGGGGGGGGGGGGGGGGGGGGGGGGGGGGGGTGGGGGGGGGGGGGGGGGTTTGGGGGGGGGGGGGGGGGGGTTTTTTTTTTGGGGGGGGGGGGGGGGGGGGGGGGGGGGGGGGGGGGGGGGGGGTTTGGGGGGGGGGGGGGGTTTGGGGGGGGGGGGGGGGGGGGGGGGGGGGGGGGGGGGGGGGGGGGGGGGGGGGGGGGGGGGGGGTTGGGGGGGGGGGGGGGGGGGGGGGGGGGGGGGGGGGGGGGGGGGGGGGGGGGGGGGTTTGGGCACACTGTTTAAAAATGTGAAATGGGGAAAACCAAAAAGGGGCAAACTCTTCTGGGGTTTTGGGGAAAAGGTTTAGTCCCTTGGAAGGAGAAAACAGAAAATCCAAAAGGGATTTATAAATTTTTCTATAAACTTAGCTATAATGAAACTTTTTATTTTATAATTTTATAATTTATATAATTAAAATTTATTAAAAATTTTATATATTTTTATTAAAATTTTATATATATTTGTCAAAATAAATCTTTTTTTTGTTGTCTTTTTTAATGTGTGTTTGGGGTTGGGTTGTGTGGGGTGTTGTGTGTGTGTGTGGGGTGTGTGGGTGTGTGGGGTGTGTGGTAGGTAAACTTTGTGTTTGCGCAATTTGTTTGTTTGGTGGTTCTTTTGGGGTTTTTTTTTTGGTCGTTGTTGTGTGGGGTTTGTGTGTTTTTCGGGTTTTTTCTGGGGGTTTTTTTGTGTGTGTTTTTGTGTTGTGTGGGGTTTTTTGGATTTTTGTGTGGGGGTTTTTTTTTTGTGAGAGTGTTTTTTTGGGTATTTGTGTTTTTGTGTTGTGTGGGTTAGGGAATTTTTTGTTGGGGGTGTTGGGTATTTTTGGGGTTTGGGGATTTTTGTTTGGGGTTTGGTTTGGGGGGTGGTTTGTGGGGGTTGTGGTTTTTGTGTGTGTTTTTGGGAATTTTTTGTACTTGGTGGTTGGGTAATTTGTGTGGTGTTTTTGGGTTTTGTGTGTGTGGGGGTGTGGGGTGTGTGTTTTGTGTGTGTGTGTGTGTGTTTGGGCCAAATTTGTGCATTGTGGGGTTGGGTTAATTTTTGGGAGTGGTTTTTGGGAAATTTTTTTTTTTGGGGTGGGTTTGGGGATTTTTTTGGTGTGTGTTGGGTTTTTGTGTGTTTGGTGTGTTTGTTTTGTGTTGGGGGATTTTTGTGTGGTGGAGTTGGTGTTGAGTGGGTGTGTGTGGATACCTGGTTTCCCGGGCCAAAGGGGCAGGTGCGGGAGGGAAATTTTAAAGGTTAAAAAAGGGGGAATTTAAGACCCGAGAGAACCCGGGGTTAAACAGCTTTAGTGCCAAAGTTAAAAGCGCTTGAGGGTGAGATACAGAAAACCTGGAGACCCTTTTTCTGCGTGTGTGTGTGTTTAGTGTATGTGTGGGGGTGTTTAAGGGTGGGGGTGTGTGTGGTGTGTTTTGTGTGGTTGTGTGTGTGTGTTTTTGTGTGTGGGGGTTTTTCAAATCCCGGGGTATCTCATTACATTACTTTTCCCTTAAACCCTCTGTAAACTCCCACATTTAAAAAGGGCCAAACCCCTTGTCTTTTTGTCTCGTTTTCTGTCCTCTCTGTTGTCCCCCTCTCTGTCTGTCTCTCTATGTTTTTTTCTCTGTCTCTCGGGCTGTCTTGATCTCCGTCTTTTTGTGGTTTTACTGGCTGGTGGAGGGTGGCGGTGGGGTGGGGTGGCTGGCCCAACCAAGAACAAAACCACCTAGGAATAACCCCCCTACCACCCCCTTTTATAAAATACAAAATTTTAAAGATAAAACCTTTTTTCGTGGTTCACAAAACATCTTTTCGTGCATTAAAAAACCCTGTCCCAAACCCGTGGAGGGTTTTATCAATTTATTCTGGGTTTATGGTAAATTTTTTGTGCGTAACAGAGATGCGGGGCGGGTTTGGCTCGTGGTCAGAGCACCCCGCTTTCCCCAGCCAAGGGTAACGCATCGAGCGTGGTTACCAAATTGGGTGGGTGACCGCTTGCGTGCCTTGGTTTTTTCATTTTCCCAGTTCCCCCCCCCTTTTAAAAGGGTTTCCCCCCTCCTTAAAGGGGCAAGGGGGGGTAAAGCGGCGGGGAGAGGGGGGAGATGAGCGCGGCCCCAAAATTTCTGGCCCCAAAAGAAGGGGAGGACTCTGGGTGCCTTGCTCCCCCACGACCCCAAAAGGTTATGGGACAACTTCACCTTTTACCTTAAAAAAGAGATAAAACTATATGAATTTTTTTTTGAAGATAATTTATGAATTTCTTTTTTACAATGTTGAAATAAAAAATTTATGTGCCAGTAAAAGAAAAAAAAAACCCAAAAACCCAAAAATTTTAATTGCCCCCAGGGATGTTTAATGTGTTTTTGACTTTTACGTGACTTTAACAAAAAACAAAGCGTTTTTGTATTGGAATTTGGGCCCCCCTGAAAAAATTTTGCGGGGAGAAACAAAAAAAAGGGAATGGGGGGGGGACCCCATGTCCCGGGGTTTTGGGACCCGGGTTTTAGTCCCTTTAGCAGGAGAAACAGAAACTCCAAGGTATTTAAAAAACTTATTATAAACAAACTACAATGGGGTTGCTCATTTTATACACACAACACCATATGTGTTGTATATATATAAAAAATATATAAAAATTTATATTTAAAAATATTTTAAAAAATATTAATTTTTATATAAAATACATAAAAAATAGTATATTTTTAATATGATCTATAGATTGTCTATCTATCTATCTATCTTCTATCTATCTATCTATCTTAATCTAAACTATCTTTCTACTATCTATCTATCTTCTATAATTTTTATAAACCCTCCATCCCTCCATCCAAACCATCCATCATCCATCATCAAACTATCTATCCCATTACTATTTTCTATCGTCTATCTTCTATCTATCATTTCTATCTAAACTATCTATCTATCTATCTATCTATTATCCCTTCCACCCCTTTTATCTATCTGTAAATAATTTTGTGTGTTATATAAAAATTTTTATAAAAATATATATATATATTAAAATATAAAGGGGTATAATAAATACCGCTACCTGATTCCTGTGCAGGGGTTGGAGGCCAAGGGGGGGGTTTTTTTGTAAAAGAGGCATAAGGAGAACCCAAGAGACCTTTGGGTTTAGCACCCCCAGGGAGCAAGTAGAGCAGCTTGAGGGTGAGAAAACTGAATACCCTTTTGGGGGGGACTTCCCCTGCGGGGGCGGGGCGTGGTTTTTGGGGTTGTGTGTGTTGGGGTGTGTGTGGGGTGTGTGTGTGTGTGGGGGTGTGTGTGGTTTTGTGTTGTGTGGGGTGTGTGTGTGTGTGTGTGTGTTTGTTTTGTGGGGTGTTTTGTGTGTGTGTGTGTGTGTGTTTTTGTGTGGGTGTGTGTGCTTTGGAGACTCCCCCGTATCTCATTACTTTTCAAAACCTTAACCCTTTTGTGTGCTCCCAAAATTTTAAAAGGGCCCAACTTTCCCTTTTTTCTTTTTCTCGTTGTTTTGTCTCTCTCTCTGTCTTCCTCTCTATGTTTGTCTCTCTCTCTTTTTTGTCTCTGTCCTCCGCTTTTTGTGTCGGCTGGCTGGCTTTGGGAGGCTGGCAAGGGGGGCTGGTGGTGGCACAACCAAGAACAATCCACCTAGGGAAAACCCACCTACCACCCCTTTTTAAAAAAAACAGGTTTAAGATATACCTTTTTCTGTGGTTCAAAAACCCTTTTTGCGTGAAAAATAAAACCCCGTCCCCCCCTTTGGAGGGGTTTATCAGATGAAAATTTTTTGTGGAAAAATTTTTGTGGTTTTCAAGGGTGCGGGGGCGGGTTGGCTCAGTGGTCGGGCACTCACTTTCCCCCGGGGAATTAAAAAAGCTTTGGCGTGGTTACCAAATTTTGGGTGGGTGAGTTTGCGTGCCCTTGGGTTCTTTTACTGTTTTTTCCCCGTTCACCCAGCTGTAAATGGGTTTCGCCCCCCTTTAGGGCAGGGAAGGTAAAACAGCGAGGGAGAGGAGAAAGGGCGCCGCCCCCCCCAAAATTTTTTGGGCCCCAGGAAAGCTGAGGGGCTCTGAGGGCCTTTCTCCCCTTCGACCACATAGGTTTTTGGGACATTTCACCCTTTTACCTTTTTAAAAGGAGAAAGCTATTGGGTTTTTTTGAAGAATTTTTTCCCTTTAATTTTTTTTATACAAAGGGTTTAAATAAAAAATGATGTTTCCATAAAAGAAAAAAACAACCGAAAAAAAATTTGGGAATTCCCCTTTTGGGGTGATTTAATTTTTCTTGACTTGACATGACTGAAACACAAAAACGTTTTTGGGATTGGATTGGACACCCGTGCTGTGGCGGGGAGAAAAACCCCGAAGGGGGACCTCCTTCGGGAAATTTGAGGGGCCCGGGTTTAATCCCCTTTAGCAGGAGAAACAGAAACTCCAAGGTATTTAAAACTTATTTTATAAACTTGGCTACAATGAACCATCATTGAACACACACACACACAACACACACAAAAACACACACACACACACACACACCACACACACACACACCACACACAGGTGAATAAATATAAAAAATATAAAAAATAAATATATATAAATATATATATATATATATATTTTTTATTTATATTATTTTATGTTTTCCTATAAATCTCTCTCTCCTCTTCCTCTTCTTCCCTTTTTTAAATATATTTTTTTTAAATATAATATATAATTAAAAATTTTATATTTATTTATTTTTTTAAAATTTTATTTAATATAATATAAATATATTTACCGCTACCGATTTTCCCGTGCATTTGACGCAGAAAAATTTTTCCCCCAAAAATTTTGAGGGCAGAAGAAGACAGAGAGACCCTTGGGTTTTGGCAACTTCAGCAGCAAATAGAGCAGCTTTGGGGTGAATTTTGGGTTTCCTGAAAGCTTTTCCCCTGTGTGGTGTGTGTATGTGTGTGGGGTGTGTTGTGTGTGTGTGGGGTGTGTGTGTGTGTGTTTTGGTGGGGGTGTGTGCTTTGGGGCTCCCCATGTATCTCATTACATTAAATTTTCCTTACCAACTTTTGTGCTCCCACATTTAAAAAGGCCCCAAACCCCTTTCTTCTTTGTCTCGTTGTCTGTCTCTTTTCTTGTCGTCCCCTTAGGTTTGTCCCCTCTTTTCTTTTTTGTCTTTTGTCTCTCCCTCTGTCTGTGTTTTGGGGGGCTGGTGGCAGGGTTTGGGTTGGGTGGCTGGCACAACCAAGAACAATCCACCTAGGGGGAAAACCCCACCCCACCACCCTTTTTAAAAAAATCAGTTCAAAGATAACCTTTTTTTTGTTTGGGTTTACAGAAAAATCTTGCGTGCATGTTTAAAAACCCGTCCCACCCGTGGGGGGTTCCCTCAGATGATTCTGATGAAAGGTTTTTTATGTGCGTAACAAAGGGGGGATTGGGGGGGGGGGGCGGGTTGGGTCAGCGGTCAGAGCACTCGCTTTCCCCCCCCCGGTTTTTGCAAACATCGAACGGGTTTTCCGTTGGGAGGGTGACCCCTTTTGGGGCCTTGGCTTTCCCTACAGTTCCATGGGCACCCCGCGGGGAAATGGGTTCCTGCCCTTTTTTAGGGTCTGGGGAAGGTTTAAAACGGCGAGAGAGAGGGGTTTAGCGCGGCCCCCAAATTTTGCTGGCCCCCAGAGAAGCTGAGGTCTCTGTTCCTTGCTCCCCTTTGACCACATGGTTTGGGACATCTTCACCTTTTACTTAAAATTTAAAATAACAAAATGATTTTTGTTGAAGATATTCAAGGGAAATTTTTTTAAAACAATTTTTGAAATAAAAAAAAAGATGTGCCCGTAAAAAAAAAAAAAAAAACCGAAACCCAAAATTTTAATTGGCCCCTTCGGGATGAAAGAATGTGTTGTTGACTTTAAAGTGAAGAACAAAAACAAGAGCGTTTTGTTTGGATTGGACACACTATAAAAAATGTGCAGGGGGGAAAAAAAAGAAGGAGACCCCATGTCGGGAATTAGAGGGGCCGGGTTCAGTCCCTTGACAGGAAAAAACCTGAAAAATCCAAGGTATTTATAAATTTTTTTTCTATAAACTTAGCTACAATAGGTTTTCATTTTATACACCACACACACATATGTTTTTTATGTTTTTAAATATACAATATTTTTTTCATTTTTTTTTATAAAATATTTTTAAAAATTTTGAATATTATTTTTATTATTATTATTTTTTAAACTTAAACTATCTATCTATCTTTCTATCTATCTATCTATCCATCCATCCATCCCTCCATCCATCCATCCATCCTCCATCCACCATCCAAACCATCCATCCATCCATCTATCTATCTATCGTCTTTCTTCTACTATCTGTCTTTCTATCATCTATCTATTTATTTTAACACTATTTTATCTATCTATCTATCTATCATTATCTTCTATCTATCCTTTTTCCACTATCTATCTATCTTTTATATTAAAATATGTGTGTGGGGATATATATTTAAAAAAATTAAAAAATAAAAAATATATATTTATTTAAAAATTTTTATTTATTTATCCCCGCAAACCGACTCCGTGCAGGTGTGAGCAGAAATTACAAACGTTAGAGAGGCGTATGGGGACAAAGAGACCTTGGTTTTACACCCTTTAGCAGCAAGTAGAGCGCTTTTAAAGGGTGGTTTCTGAGATACCGGAGACTTCCTCTGGGGTGGTGTGGTTTTTTTTGTGTGTGTGTGTGTTTATGGTGTGTGTGTGTTGTGTTTGGCGTGTGTTTGTGTTGTGGGGGTGGTGTGTGTTTTTGTGTGTGGTGTGTGGTGTGTGTGTTTGTGGTGGGGAGCATTGAACCCCTAATTTTTCCCCATTACTTTTCTTAAAACCCTTTTCCCCCCCTCTTTTTGGTGCCCCCCCAATTTTTAAAGGGGAACTCTCTTTCTTCTTTGTCTCGTTGTCTGCTCCTCTCTGTCTGTCTCTCTATGTTTGTCTCTCTCTCTTTTGTGTCTCTGTCCCCGTCTGTCTGTGTCCCAGCGGGCTGGTGGGAGGGTGGGGGGCTTTGGGTGGCCCGGCACAACCCCAAAAACAAAACCACCTTTGGAATAACCCCCCTACCCCCCCCTTTTTTTAAAATACAGGGTTTAAAGAAAACCTTTTGTGTGGTTCACAGAACATCCCGGGGTGCATGTTAAAAAACCCCGTCCCAAACCCGTGGGGGGTTCAACAATGAATTTTGATGATGGATAATTAAAGTGGGGAACATTGGGTGCGGGGGGGGGTTGGTCAGTGGCAGGGGACTCGCTTTCCCCGGCCAAGGTTAAGCAGCATCGAGGGGGTTTCCCTTGGGTGGGGGACCGTTTTTGGGGCCTCGGCTTTTTTACAGTTTTCCCGTTCACCCAGCTGTAAATGGGTTTCCTTCCCTCCTTTTTTGGGGCAGGGAAATTAAAAACGGCGGGATGAGAAAAAGAGGGCGTCCCCCCTCAATAAGCTGGCCCCTAGAGAAACTGAGGGGCTCTGAAAGCCTTTCCCCCTACGAAACCCCATTGGTTTTTGGGACATCTTTAAACCTTTTTTTCCTTTTAAAAAAGAGATAAACTATATGATTTTTTTTGAAGAATTTTTCATGAATTTCTTTATACAATGTTGAAATTTGTGTCAGTAAGAGAAAAAAAAACTAAACCCAAAACCCCAAAATTTTAATTTTTCCCTTAAGGGGGTGATTTAAGTGTTTTTTTGACTTTTAGGGATGAACAACACAAGAGCGTTTTTTTTAAAAAGGGTTGGACACCCTGTGCATGTGCAGGGGGGAAAACCCGAAGGGGACCCCCCGTCGGGAATTAAGGGGGCCGATTTAGGGCCCTTGAGCAGGAGAAACGAAACTCCAAGGTATTTTTTAACTTAAACTATAAACTTGGTACAATGAACCCTCATTGATACCCCAAACACAAAACACCACACACACCCCACACACACACCACACCCCACACACACACACAAAACCCCATAAAACCCCACACTGTGTATATATTAGGATTTTATATATAAAAAAAATATTTTTATATATATATTTATATATATAATATAAAAAAAATATATATTATTATATGTTTTCGTATCTGTATTTAAAAAAGGCCCCCCAGTCTCGGGGACAAAGGAAAATGCGCCCCTAGGTCTTTAGGCACAAAACCCCGGGCAAGTAAAGTGGGGGAGGCAAGCTGTTTTCCCCTGCAGCCGACCCCCCCCCCCCCCCTCTCCACGGCACTGGAATTTTATCCAAATTGGAAAAGGGAATGACCCGATACAATGGTTCCAGTACCGTCGCAGGGCCAAG
>JASPKP010007009.1:0-13372 GCA_030674155.1 Stramonita haemastoma
ATGAAATTGTTTTTGTCATCAAGTCAAAAGCCTATTGTCAAAAGGGTTTTTATAGTATAATGATTTTTAATAGTTATAATAGTTCAAAAGATTTTTTTCTAGTTATTTAATTGCAAAGTTTGTTTTTTAAAAAATGTTTAACTTTTTTTTTTTCGTTTTTTCCTTTTCTATTTTTTTTAAATTTTTGGGTTTTCGTAAAAAAAAATTTAATCCCGGGGGGAATTGAGCTATGTGCTCCCCCCCCGGGCCCCCTCCCCTTTTTTCCCCCCCCCCCCTCCCCCATCCCCAATTCAAACAAAAAATCCCCTCACTCATTTAAAACCTTTTCCCTTTGATTCACTATTTAGTGGAAAAGGGGTTTTAACTGGGAAAAACTAAATAACTATTCGTCACTTCAGCGTGGGATTTTTCCCTGTTTTTTTTGGGCTGTTTTGGGAAGTAGTGCTGTTTTGGGGAGGGGTGGGGTAAACTTTAGTGTGGTTTTAGAGCACTCCCCTTCCCCCCCAAGGGAAGGTTTTGCTGAATTTAAGCGTGGTTGTCTTGCGGACGAAATCCCCCGGGTTTAAGTATTGTGCCCCACCAAGCTTTGAACAAGGGTTTCTCCCCCTTTTGGGAAACAGGGAAGGGTTTAAAACAGAGAGGGAGAGGGATGGGCCCTGCCCTCAATATGCTGGCCTCTGGGAAGCTGAGGGCTCTGGGTACCCACTCGTCAACGATTGCATAAGTTTTAGGAAAACCTTTAAACCCATACTTTTCTATTTTTTTAGTTTTTGGGGGGGGTTTCATTTTGGATTTTTTATTTTTTTTTGGTTTTTTGGGGGAAAGGGGGGTTTTTTAAAAATTTTATTTTTTTTTTCAGGGGGGGGAGAGGAATTTGGGGGGGGGGGGGGGGTTTTTGTGGTGGCATGTGGTTTGGGCTTGTGTGTGTTTTGTATATGGGCCTTTTATAAATTATATTAAAAAATTTATTTACTTTCATGGTTTTTGATTATTTAGTTGTTTTTTTAAAGTTGGTTTGTGGGGCAGGAGGTGCTGCGAGCAGTGGGGTCATTTTCTGAGGTCATCCCCCAATCGCCCAAGGAAAAATTTTGTCGTCCCCCAAATATCAAAGTTTAGGCCCCCACATACATTAAGATCGGGAAAAATCAGTCTTATCAGTAAAAAGAACCGCTGGGGGCTTTTTTTTCAGGAAATTTTAGGTTTTTTTCCCAACATTTCTTGTTTCCAAACTTTTTTTTAAAAACTTTTAGCAAAAGAATCCTGTGTTTGTTGTAAAAACCCGCTTCCCCGAAGTTGGAATGCAGGGTACCTTTTAATTTTGGAAAAAAATGGTTGCCCTTTCCAAAAAACTATTGTCATTAAATAATGAACCCCCTTTTTAGCTCTAGCCAAATAACAAAAAAAAAAACCCCCAAAACCTCTGCTAATAATTTTCTTTTTTTTGAAAAAAAATATTTCCTTTTTGCTCCCTTTTCAAGAACTGGGGGTTTTCCATTTGGGGAGATTTTTTTTTTTTAATTTTGTGAAATTTTTTTTGCTGTTTTTAGGTTGCCACATTTTTCTTCAGGGATTTTTTTAACTATTTTGGGATTTTTTACCCCTTTAAAAACACCGCAGATTTCCTCTGCTGAAATTTTGGGCCCGCTCTCCCCCGGGAGAGCCCCGTCGTCACAAGTGGGAGGCTCCTACCCTTCTTTTTTTTTTTCTTTTTTCCTTCGAACGTATTTGTTTCCCTATCCCGAAAGGGGCCCTTTTTTTCTAGAGAATTTGGCCAGGGTCATTTTTTTTCCCCGGGGGGGGTTTTTTTGGGGGGGGGGGGGGGGGGGGGGGGGTTTTTTTTTGGGGGGTTTTTAGGGGGGGGGTTTTAAATATTTTTTTGGGGTTGGGGGGGAAGGGGGGGTGTTTCTTTTTAAATTTTCTTTTTTTTGGTTTCATTACATAAGTTTTTTTTTTTTTATAGTTCTTCTTTGATTTTAAAAAGGGGCAAACCCCGTGGATGATTTCCACAACCAAACCCCCTCTCCCCTCTCCATCTTCTCTTTCTTTAACCCCCTCTTGCAGTGCTTTTCCCTTTACTCACCGTAGGCCCTGTCCAGTCTGAGAAGTTGTCTGTCATCCTACTGAAAGGTGGTTGTTTTGGGGGTTTTTTTTTGTTTTTTTTTTTTTTTTGGGGGGGGGGGGGCCCAAAAGGAGGGATGGGTTAAAAATTGGGCTTTCAAGATTGTCTCTGCAAAAAACCCCAGTAAAAAACCCCTTTCCCTTTTTCTCCCTTGGGAAAAAGCCCCCTTATGACACTTTTAAATCCCCCTTGGGGGGAAAACCCCTTTTTTTAAAACCCTAAGATTTTTCCCTTCGGTTTTCCCACTCCAAATTTGTCCCTGCCTTCAAAAATTTGGGAAAAATTTCCTTCCCCTTGCCAAAATGTATAACCTTTTAAAAAGTTGTGTGTGTGTTAGTGAGTGTAAAGTGGGGTTTTTCCAAATTTTTGCTAAAATTTAAATTATTGTCATTGGTTGTTTGTTTGTTGGGAGGGTCTGTGCAAGTGTTTTTGTTTTGGGTTTTTACCAAGATAAAAGGCGAAAAATTCCTTTGAAATATTATTTTTATTATCGGGAAGGGGACAACAGTAAAGGGTGGGTCTGGAAAATTTTTGAGTCGGAAGAGCAAGCTCTTCCAACCGGGAAGGCGGGATGGAGTTTTAAACCCTGGGGAGGGTTTGGGGTTCAAGCATCACGAATTTCTACCCACTGACCCCCCCCCCTTGAAAATTTTCAAAAAACAAAAAAAATTTTTTTACATTGTTTTTTGGGTTTGTTTTTTTTTTTTTTCAAAATTTCTGGGGAAATTTTTGGAGGACCGGAACACGGCTAAAACCCGCTGCCTCCCACAAACGGGGCCACAGAGGACGGGGAGGACCACATCGAGAAGTAATCCATGGGAAACTCCGCGGGGAGGGAGCATCTTCACCCCTGGATCGCCTCAAGCAGGTGTGTTGCTTCCTTCTCCCTTCTTCTTCGGCATCCCCTTGCCATGCTGCATTTTTAATTCTGTCAAAGAAGGAAAGTCTGCTGTCTTTCTTTTAGTGACCCCCGAAGTCCCTTTAGTTTTTCCTGGGCTCTACAGGGCGGGGGCCATGTCTTGTTCCCCCCCGGGCGTGTTGAAGGCAGGACAGGATTGGGCGGAATATGAGAGGGGGGTTTTTGGGGGGCCTTTTCCTTACACGGGGGCAGTGATCAGTGTTGGATATTTTTCCGGGGCCGGGGGAGAATGGGTTGGGGGTGTCCTGTTGAAAGTCTGAAGTTTGTCATCTTGAGCAGCTCTCTCTTTTTTTTTCAAGAATCCCAACCTTTTTTTTTCTGTTTTGTTTTTTAAAAAACTTTTTTTAAAATTTTGGAACCAAAAAATTTTTATTTTGTGAACAATGGGAGGAAGGTGGGGGGGCGTAGTAAAGGGTTTTTTAGTGACTGCCCGGTTTTTCTGAATTCAAATTTGTGTTCATGAGATACCCCTCCCAAAGTGGAAAAAAAAGATTTTCCACGGGGTTTGTTTTTTTAAACATCATATTGTTTAATTTGCTCACAGAAAAGGCGGGAAAAAAATTAAACTTGTTTTTTGGCCCCTTACAACTGTAATGCTACCCTTTTATGTAACAAAAATTTTTTTTTTTTGGGTTTGGGGGGGGGGGGGGGAAAAACACCCACTTTTCTTAGTCCCAAAAATTCAAAAAAATTTATTTTGGGTTTAGTTACTGATATACTTTTTTAAACTTTAAGGATGGTTACTTATTGTGTCCTGAAAAGAAGGAAAGGTAAAGAAAGGTTGAAACCCCCATTTTCCCCCTGGATATAAAAAATTTTTTTGTTTGATGATAACTTTTTTGTGAAAGAACGTGAAAGTGGGGAACAGATGTCGTCTGCGGGGTGGGCCCAACATCTGCGTAAAAGCCCCAGCCTGCCGCATAAACCCCGGTAAGCAAACCCCAAACACACCTGCTAGATCAGGTGTTAGAATGCCGGGTAAAACAAACCAAACGATCAGTCGGGGGCTGGATCGTTGTGGAATGTAGTAAGAAACAGTAGAGTTCAAAATTGGGTGTGAAAAGTAGATTATGCCGGAAATTTCTCGGGAAAAAAGGGGAAAAATCCCGAAGCTTACAGGAATATTCAGAAAATGATACAATTTTCAGGAAAAATTGGGGGAATTTGAGAAGGAATGGACTTTAAAAAAAAAACAGAAATTTCTTTGGCACTGTTCAGACGACAGGAAGAAACTTTTCAAGAATCATCTGTGCATTTTTTTGGGATTTCAAGGCGTTTTGGGCATTTTCAAAAAAATACTTTCACCAAAAAGCAGTGAGGATACTTTAAAGATATTCCCTTTTGGGAAACCCAAAAATTTCCCCTTTTTTGCTTTCTTTTCATTGCTCTATGGTTTTAGATGGCTGTTCGTATGAAAGGTTGCAATGGTTTTACATTTTAATTTCAGGCAGTTTCAAAGGGAAAAGGGGGCTTGGGAAAATTTTAATTTTTAAAAAGATATAACAATTTTTTGGGGTTTTAAGACTGAACAAAAAAAGTGGCCCCGTTTTAGCCCTCCTGCCGACCCTTAGAAAAGGCTGTCATCGCATGGTACGATTTTTTATCTACCCGTTCTTTATTTTGGGATTGCCCGACAAGTGTTTAACATTAAAGGGTTTTGCATCGTTTTTAATGTTTAAAACCCGAATTTTTTGTATAGACCTTTACCCCCCCACACAGTGGCTCAATGGTTTAAAACGTAGACAGCTTTTCCCAAAAAAATTTTTTTTTTTTTTTTGGTTTTTTTTCCCCAATACCCGGCAAAAAGGTTTGTCATTTTTGTCAAAATCCCAAATTTCCCGACAGAGCTGGGGAACTTGAAAGGGAAAAAGGGGTTTTCAGACTCCCTGTTTTACAGGTTGGGGGTGCAGATTTTTCAATGTGTTTTAAACGGGTTAAATGGGTTTTGGGGTTTTTGTTGTTTGGGGGTTTCTCAGCGTTAAAAGCCTGGGGGTCCCCCCAGACCATGGGACCCTTGTCTCACTCATCACACATAATGAATGACCGTGAGGCCACAAAAATAACTTTGGATAAGAAACTGTGTGTGGGGTAGAGTGAATTAGATTCCTCGCCATAAAAGGCGCCACGCTCTAGCTTCAGCGGTTTTTTCTCCTTGGGAAAAGGGAAAATGCCCGGTTGTTATGCTAAAAGCCTTTACAAAAGAAGACAATCTCAGCCCCAACATTTTCAAGGGTTTTAAAACCATGTTAAAGTAGGCCCTTTTGGGACAGTGCTGACATCAGTAATTGGGCATACAATGCACACAGCCCCTTTTTAGGCCTGGGTCGGAAAAAGAGGGACCCAAAAACCCGTCAGAATGAATTTACTTTTTTAAAAGGAACAAAAAAATTTTTTTTTGGTTTACAAATTTTGTCCATTCCCAGGTTTTATACTGGGTTTAGAAAGGGGACGGAATTGGGGGGTTAAATTTTTTAATTTAATCTTAAATAGTTAAATAAACAAAACTTTCCCCTTAAAAGAAATTTGGAAATGTGGAATTTAAAAAAAAAAAAAAACGTTTTTGATAGTGAATTGTTGATTTTGTGCTTTTAGCCGAACCCAAAGGGCCCGGTAAATTCCACCCGGGTTTGGGGAGTTTGGGGGGCTAGGGTGTGGTGTGAGGCTTTAGCATTGTAACCGATTAGTGTGTCCCGTTTTGTGCTTGTTTGGTTAAACTTTTGGGTCCTGGCTTTGGGGGATTAAAGGGGAAAGTTTTGTTGGGTCCCCCAGCCCGGCATTGCTGCTGTTTGTGGGTTTTTTTTGGTTTCTGTTTTTCTTTTCAAAAATATATGCATTTGGTTGGTGGTTTTGAGTGTGTGGTGTGTTTTTGTGTGTGTTTTGTGTGTTTGTGTGTGTGTGTGGTGGCGTAAGGTGTGTGTTTGTGTGTGTGTTTTTAAAAAAAGGAAAATACGTATGAAAATAAGTGATACTAACGTTAAAATTTTTTTCTGTTTTAAAATTTTATTTTTTCCCTTTTTTAAAGGTTGTTGTTTTTTTTTAAATAAATTTTTTCTCCCCCAATATTTTGGGTTTTTGTTTAGGTTTTTTTTTTTTAGGAAAAATTTGAATCAGACTTCTTTTTTTTTTATTTCAATTAAAACCTTTTTCCCCCAAATTTTAAAACTAACATCCTTTTTTTGATTTTTTTAAAATTTTTTCTTTTTTTAAAAAAAAAAAAAGGAAAAAAATAGCTTGTTTTGGGTTCTAACCCTTTTTTTGAACCCCTTCAGATTTTTTGGATGAATTTTTAACAAAACAGATTTGGGGGGGTGGGGGGGTGGGGGAGCAAGTTTCACAAAAAAACATTCATCACAAAATTTAACTTTAACAAGACAAAGAGTTTTTTGGGGGGCCCAAAATTTCAGAAAACACAGAAAATTTTTTGCACAGATTTTAAAAAGACAAAAATTTTTTTTGCAAATTTAAATTTTAAAAAAGACAGAATTTTTTTGCAAAAAAGGATTTTCGAAAAAGGCCCGAAATTTTTGGACAAATTTTTAGCAAGACAGAAATTCTTTGCTTTGGTTTTTAAAAAAAACACAGGGGCACAGGAAAATTTTTTCCAGAACAATTTCAACATGACAGAAATTTTTTGGATGGGATTTATTTAAAAACAAAGACCCTTTTTTTTTAGAAAACTTTTAGATTTGAAAATTTTTTGCAAAACAGTAATTTGGACGACTTTAACAACACAGAAATTTTGGGGGGTGAATTTTTAAAAAAGACACCCCAAACTCCTGGACAAATTTTTAAAAAAAACATGGAAAATTTTTTATATGGATTTCAAAAAAAACAAAAATTCTAAAAACTGAGGTGTTGGGGGTTTTTATGTGTGTGGTGTTGTGTGTGTTGTGTGTGTGTGTTTGTGTGTGTGTGTGTGTGTGTGTTTTTGTGTGGGGTTTTTTGTGTGAGTGTTTTGGGGTTTTGAGTGGGGTGAGTGGGGGTGAGTGGTGTGGTGTCGCGTGTGTGTGTGTGGGCACTGTGTGTGTCGCTGTTGTTTTGTCACTGTGTGTGTGTGTTTTGTGGTGTCAGCTGTGTGGTGTGTGTGTTTGCATGCTCAAAACTGGGTGTGTTGGAGTTTTGTGATACCCTGAAAATTTTTTTAGTATGAAAAGTATGCCGGGTGAGCATGAATGCTTATGGGAAGGGGTGCAAAATTTGCGTGCATGCAAACATGCATGTGGGAAAAAAATATGGCAAACAATGTTCAGCAAATTAAAACTGAGTATTTTTTACTGCCCCGGTTTGTCCCTTTATGACTTGTTGGAAGTGTTTTTTGTTTAAAGATGAACGGATTGGGGCTGGGGGTTTGTGTGTTCCTGGTTTGTTTTGGTTTTTGTGATAGCGCGCACGGGGTGCGCGCTAACTGGGGTAAAGGCAAGAGAGTTTTTCATTTTGGGGTTTGCAACAAATTTGACGCTACTGCTAAATGGGGTGCTGGGGTTTTTCTCTTTTTGTTTCCTCTTTTTTTTTTGCTCTTTCCCTTCGACCCCTTGGGGGGGGGGGGGGGGGGGTTCTTAAACTTTTGTGCAGTTTTATTCATTTTTTTTTTTTTTTTCTTTTCTGTTGGGTTTCTTGATTTTTTTTTGGGGAATTTTTACTTTTAAAAATGACAAATTTATTTTTTAATTTCCCTTTTTTTTTTTCCCTTGTTTTTTTTTTTTTGTTTTGGCCCAAAATCAAGAAATCTTTTCATTATTCTTTTTCTTGTTATTGGTTTTAATTTTTCTCGCGTGTTTCGGTAGAGGGGTTTAAACATTTTTTTTAAATTTATTCCCTTTTAAACTGTGTGCTTTGGCTAAAGCAAACATTCATTTTTTTCATTTTTTGTGTTTTTTTTGGTTTGTTTTCCCTTTTTATTTAAAATTTAACCCAAAAATCAATTTTTTTTTTGTAAAATTTTTTTTGTTTGGGTTTTTTTTTTGTATTAAAAATTTTCCCAAAATTGTTTTTTTTTTCTCAATTTTTTTTTTTTTCGTTGGGTTTCAAGTTGTTGTTTTTTCCTTGTGGTTAAATTGGGTTTTTTTGGGGATTTGGGTTTTTTTTTTTGCCAAATTCCCCTTTATTTTTTTTCTCCTTTTTATGGTTTTGTTTTTTTTTTTGTTTTTTTTTTTTTTTAAATCAATGATTTTTTTTTTATTTTCTATCGTTTTTTTGGGGAAAGGGGGGGGGGGGGGGGGGGGGGGGGCGCTTGGGGGGTTTTTTTCTTAAAAAAACTCTTTTTTTTTTTTTCTCCTTATTTTTTTTTTCCTGTTTGTCCTTTTTTTTTACTTCGGTATTTAACTGATGAAAGGAGGGTGGGGGGGAGGTAGGGAAGTGTGTGCATGTGCATTTATGCCACCTACTTTTGTGTGCATGCCCCGCCGGGGTGTGTGGGTGGTGACCCCAAAAAAAGGTTCTTCTCTTTGTCTTGGGGTTTTTTGTGTGTTTGCGGGGGCCCTTTAAAATCTTCTATTCTCCAATGGTTTGGGTACAGATAGGTATAACCCCTTCGCTCCCCCTGCACCCACCCCATCCTCCCCCCTTCCCCCCTCCCCGCTTTTTTTTTTTTATTTAAAAAAAAATTTAAAATGGTGTGTATGTTTTTCTGTGGTAAAAACACACAGGGGTTTTTTCTTTGTTTTTTTTTTTTTGTTTTTGTTGTGGGGAAAAAATAAACTTTTAAAAAAAAAAAAAAGAACACATTTATTTTGGTTTACCCCCTTTTTTTTTGGGGAAAAAACAAAATTTTTGTCCTGATGAAAAAAGGGCAAAAAAAAGGTTTAAAAATTAAAATTTCTGCAAAAATTTGGAAATTACCGTTTTAGGGGTTTTCTGGGGCCCCGGCCCTGGTCAGTAAGAATAGGGATTCCCCCCTTCTAAAATAGCCCCCCACTGTAGTCTGTGGGGTTTTTGGGGGTTTGACTCGTAAACTAAAGGTTGCGGGTTCAATCCCCCCCTTTCAACTGTGGCGTTGTTTTCCCTTGGAAAAAACACTTTACGGCTTTTTTTTCTCACCCCACCCAGGTTGTAAAAGGGGGTACCAAACCCTTTTGTTGGGGGTTAACCTGCGATAGATTGGCGTCCTTTCCGGGGGGGGTCTATGACTTCAGGGCGCTTAACGCCAAAAAAAAAAAAAAACCCGGGGTTTGGTTAAACCAAACCTGATTTTTGCCTTAGGCTCGGGCAGACTTTTAAAAATTAACTTTTTGAAAATGTTGTTTTGGGGAAAAAAACCTTTTTTTTTTTGTCCCTTTTTTTTTTTCTCCTTGGGTTTTTGTCCCCTTTTTTTTATCGGTTTTCTGGGCCCTTTTTGGGGCCCTTCTTCCCTGCCTTTTTTCTTTTAAAGGTTGAAAGGTTAAGTTCCCGGGGAACTGGGCCCCACTTTTCAAGGTTTAACAGCAGGGGAAGGGATTTTCGCCCCCTATAACTAAACAACAGTAGTTTCTTGGGGCTTAAGAGGTTTTTATGAAGAAGAAGGGGATTTCAGTTTGGTTTTTGGGGGGTTTTTTTGTGGTTTTTTTTAAAAAAGATCTTTTGTTCCCCCCTTTTTTTTTTTGAGAATGCAAACCCCGTCGTGTGTGGTGTGTGTGGTGTGTTGGGGGTTTTTTGTGTGTGGTGTGTGTTGTGTGTTTTTGTGTGTGGTGGTGTGTTTTGTTTTGTGAAGAGGGGAGAGAAGTTTCCCTCTTATGTTCATACTCAGCTTTGCACAGTCCATTGGCTCCTAAAAATTTTAAAAATTTTTTTAAATGTAAAAAGTGTGAGATTGGAGGGGAGGGGAAATTCCATGCCCATTTCCTTAACTCCTCCATATAGGGAGTTTTTTATCAACAAACTTATTGCATACTGAAAATTTTGTAGGGGTTTAAAAAAAAAAATGGGAATTTTTTTTTTTATTAAAAAAGTGAAGGGTTTTTGGTTTTTGGGTTTTTATTTGAAGGGGGCCTTCTTTTCTTTGTGTGATTAAAGAAAAGTTATTGGTTTTTTGATTTTTTTAGGTCAAAACTGAGTCGACTTTTGCCAATTTAAAAAAATAGTTCGGTTTTTTTTGGTTTTTTTTTAAAGACAATAATAAAATTTTATTATTAAAACTTCAGCTGTGAAAAATTGGGGGGCACAGGAAATTGATTGCAATTTTCTGAGAAGGTTTTCAGTATTTTAAAGTCAAGCACTTTATGGTTTTTTGTTTTTTTGGGCATTTCCCTAGCATAACTAACACTTTTTGGGGGGCCCCCAAGGGAAAATTTCACTAAATTTTATCTCATCCCCCCTGAGATTTAAATGGGGGAAAACTGTAAGCCCCACAAGGATGAGAAGGGTTTTCATTGGGGTGCTGTTTTAAAGAGCCTGGTTTAAAATCAACATATATTTTGGGGTCAATTGGGCCCAGATAAAAAAAAATTTTTAATTGGGGCATAAATTCGTCACAACAACTTCAAATTAAGAGATTTTTTTTTTTTTCTTCCCCTATTGGAAAGTTTCGGGTTGTTTAAGCTGGGAGTTTTGTTATGGCTGGAAGAACAATCTCGACTTTAAAATTTCAAAGGGTTTATACATTCCCGGAAATGTAGGTTTGGGCACTTTTCTTGCGTTTTGGGAACTGACTAACCTTTTTTGGGGGTGGGGGAAAATTCAGGGGTTAAAAGTTGCTTTTGGGGGTGGGGTAAAAAGGTGGAAAAGTACTGGGGTTTGATTGGTCCACCCGTTTTTATCAAATCTCTCATTTTTCTTTTTTCGAGTAAAAACTTTCTTTTTTTTTTGTGCAAGCAATGTTAGGGGAAAGTTTGTGTGTTGGGGTCCAACCCGTGCCCGTTGCAGTCAAGATTTTCTTTCAGATAATTTTGGAACCCCGTTATAAGTATGGGGTTTAAAAAATTTGTGTGTTTTAAAAAATTTTTGATCTCTCTCAACCTTTTTATTTTTTTGTTTAATACAAATTCATTTTATGCTTTGTGAAGGGCAGCTTTCAAAAATTTTTTTTAATTTTTTGGGAGGGGGGGGGGGGGGGGAAATTTTTTTTCTTTAAGGGAAAAAAAAAAAAAAAGGAGTTTTTTGTTTAGTTTCTGTGTGTGTGGTTTTTTGGGGTAACCTGTGAAAAGGGGAAAAAAATAAGATTTTCCCCCCATTCAAAAAACTTATTATTGGGAAAGCCTTGATAAAATACATATTTATCCTTCCTTTTCAATGTTTTCACATCTTGCATTAAAAACGAAAGCTGTAAATGCTGATTGTAAGTTTTTGGAAAGAGTTTTTATTCGGGACAAATCTATTTGTATTGTTTATAAACCAAAAAAAACAGAAAAGGTGTTTTTCTTGTTAAGATTCATAGCCGGGTTTTCTTGCAGAAAAAATAGCGTTTTTTGTTTGGGATGCACTCCAAAAAAAAACAATTAATGGGGTTTTCCAAAAAACACACATACCCACACACACACCCCAACAAAAAACCACACAAAACACACACACAACAACACAAAACACACACACACCACACCCCACACACAACACACTCATCTACACTCTTGTGAAATTTTATGCACACCCCCAAATAAAAAAACCAAAAAAAAAAAAAAAGAGTTTTTTGCCTTTTTTAAAAACGAAAAGAGTTTTTGATAATTCCAAAATTTCCGAAAATTGCCCTAAACATTGGGCCCCCTTTTTAATTGAAAATTTTGCTGCATCAGAATTTTCTTATTTTTATAATGTAAAAACCAAATTTTTTTCAACTAATCTTTTAAAAAACATTTAACAGAAAAAAATTTTATTTTCTAACATTGAAAAGGGAAAGGGTTTTTTTTTATGTTTCCCTTGGGTAGATCTTTCCCGATTCACCCAAAGGGAGATTTTTCATTTGGGGGACTGGGTTTTGCCCACCACGAAGGTACGGGATTTTTGAATTTGGGGGTTTTTGGCCCGGATATGTTTTTTGCTTCCTTAACCCACCAAAACACTGACATGAATTTTTTGGGACCTTTTAAAGTGGCCCTATCTGATCTTTCGCATTTTGTAAAATGTAAAACAAAGGGGAAATTTAAGGCCCCTTTGCAGGTCTTTCCCCTTGAAGTTAGACCTTGGGGGATTGTAAAAAATTTCCCCCCCTTAAATTTTCCCGAAAGGGTTGGCCCAGATTTTAAAACCCCGGGGCTTCAAGGGCTCTTTTGGGGTTGAAAAACAAACAGTCTTAACTTCTGGGTGTGGTGTCCGCCAAGTGGAATTTTAAATTCAAAAACAAAATTTGAAATTTAACACAGGGATTCGGGGAAAAAGATTTGTGTATAGAGTTAAAAGTCCCCAAATCTGAAGTTAAAGGGTTTTAAATGTATGTATTTCATGGGTAATTTTAAAACAACACAGAAAAACGGACCGTTTTTATTGTCCTCTCTCTCTACACTGCTGTATCCCCCCAAAGTGGAAAAAAGTTAAAAATTTTTGGGTTTTAAAATTAAACAGAAAAGGGTTTAGTAAGTAAAAATCAGTTGATTTTTATATTGAAAAAAAAAAAAGGGAAAGGAAAATCCCACGAAATTGTTGATTGTCCTTTAATGTTAAAAAACTTCCAATTGTTTCCCAAAAAGAATAATTGGAAAATTTTTCAGGAACTCATTGTAAAAATTACTTTTAGAAAGGCTGTCCCCCCCTTTTTTTTGATACTCTCTACTTTTTTTTCTGCTCTCTCTCTTCTCTCTCTCTCTTCTCTTCTTCTCTCCCCTCTCTCTCTTCTGTTCACTCTCTCTCCCTTTTTCCCCTCTCCTCTTCTCTTTTCCTCTCTCTCCTTCTCTCTCCTCTCTCTCTCTGTCTCTCTCTTTTTTCTTTTCTTAAATTTTCCAGCCCTTTAAAAAGGGCATGTTGCCTTTCATTTTTTCTGGTGACCAGGTAGTGGAAAAATTTTAAACACCAGGAAAAGGGGGAAAAGGTTTTCCCTTTGTTTGATGTGTTCTGCTTTGTT
Organism: Stramonita haemastoma; assembly: GCA_030674155.1. Taxonomy (NCBI): domain Eukaryota; kingdom Metazoa; phylum Mollusca; class Gastropoda; order Neogastropoda; family Muricidae; genus Stramonita; species Stramonita haemastoma. The sequence goes on from JASPKP010007009.1 coordinate 13,000, forward strand.
TTATTTTCCATATGGCAATTTTTTATATTTTTTGATTGTTTGGGGGGGGGGGGGTTTTACACTTTTTTTTTTGTTTTTTTCTGGGTGAAAAATTAAAACGAAATAGTTTGGGTCTTCACATTTTTGGGCCGATTTTAAAGCCCTTTAAAGGAATAATATGATTAAGAATCTATGCATTTGATAAAATTTTTTTTTCAGGTTTGGGAAAGGGTTTAAAGGTTTTTAAGGAGAAAAAAGATGTTGATTTTTTTAAAAATTTTAAAATGGCTGTCGGGTTCAAAAATTTTCTGGAAAATTTTAACAAGTTGACGACAGCCCTGTTTTAGTCAATTTTTGGTCAAAAAGGGCTAAAAAACAAAATGATTTTTTTTTT
>JASPKP010007010.1:0-13371 GCA_030674155.1 Stramonita haemastoma
CCAGCCTCAGAGCGACGTGTGTGTGTGACTGTGAGTGTGTGTGTGTGGTGTGTGTCACTGTGTGTTGGTGAGTGTGGTGTGTGTGTGTGTGTGTGTGTGCGCGCGCGCGACGTGTAGGCGGCCAGAAAACTTTATAAAATGAATAATAAACATATGATTTTATAATTACTTATTAGTCCATTGCATCTTTAATACAATAATTGGACACCTGTCTATAGTCAGTATAGATCATATGTATAAGATGTCAACGGCTAGAATAGTAAAATAAATCACTAATGGCCAAGCAAAAGATGGTTCAGACAAATAAATATTGGATCTGACAGAGGCAATACCGGAAATATCTATAGATAAACTATCGATCAAAAAACACAAACCTGGATTGTTTAAAGTTAATGCTGTAATCATGTATGGTTCAGCAGGCCAGGAAACGAGAAAACATGGAAGAGAGAGATATATATATATAGACAGACAACAGACATACAGTGACAGACAGACAGAACAGACAGATATAAAATCTTAGAGCTGCGAAAAGTGGTTCAACAGGCTACTCCCTAAGAGGTCAAGATGGACAGGCACTGAGGCAGAAAGAAACATATTTAAATTTCTTTTTGATGGTGACTCCCTCAAAGTCAGTTGTTTGGCTCAAATTGACAAAGTGCAGACTTAGATATGATATATATCATGCAAATGAGTTTCAAAACACACCAGACAAATCTATTGAAAGACAGCTCTCCAAGGTAAGCGTTGAGGGCAGAAGGATATATGGATCAGTGGATCTAGTGGTCACTTGCGCCTTGCCAAGAAAGCAAAAAGTCCGGGGTCGGAGTGTGCGGGTCTTACCCCGTTTGGACCCAAAACTTTATACCCCATCCATTAGACCATGAGTGGTGGTCTGGGCGCTAGTCTTTCGGATTGAGACGATAAACCGAGGTCCCGTGTAGTTACACATCACAATTTAGCGCACGTAAAAGAAACCCAACTGCAACAAAGGGGTTGTCCCAGCAAAGTTTCTGTAGAAAAAAGCCACCTGATAGAAACAAATTACACTTGCATGCAGGAAAAAGAAGAAAAAAAGGGTAGGACTTGCACATGTGGCGATGCAGCTCTCCCCAGGTAGAGCAAGCCCGAATTTCATTCAGAGAAATCTGCCGTGACATAAAGTGGTACAAAATAAAAAAACTACAAAATACAAAGAATGGACAGAATCAGAGATAACCATATCCTACATTGCCACATCACTATGATCAATGGTCTTGGGCTACGAGAGCTTGAAGTAACCCTGCAGAGACAGAGACTGGAGAGATAGGTGAACCGTAGTGGCATTACATGGAGCTCATACCATGACAGTTTTGTTCATATTATATCTGTAACTTTGTATTAATATAGATCTGTAAGTGTATAGCTTTTTACACAAGTTTGAATGATAAACCTGATACTTTGGTGATAAGAAGCTCCAAAGAGTTCGATGTGAGATCAGACACTGTTGGTGTTTGTCTTTTCAAATCTGGGTGTAGACTTTTCTTCTGGGTCCAGCTCCTTGAAAAGATTACTGATGTTATTAATTAGTATTTAATGATGTGATACCAAGCACTCTTAAACTAAAGGTATAATTTTATCTTTAGAAGACTTTGTCCATTTGGATGGTTTACCTATTTTTTTGTTATTTTACTGTTTAAAAAACTTAAAGGACTAATGTCCAGTATGTGTATCAAGTATACATATGTCCATGTGTGATGTCGTGTGTGTGCATATGCCGTGTATAAAAAAATTATGAAAATCTCACATTCTGTTTTACAAATGTGTGTGACAGGTGAGATGCGGCACACATGTGGCAACATGCTTTGAAATATACAATATATATATGTCATATTACATTGCACACCTATGTTCATTTAGCCACTCACTACAAGTTACATTACAAGCAAGAAATAATGATCACTATAATGTACCTGCTCTTGTCTTACCTCACTACTTTTTCCTTAAAAAAACTTTGTGGTCTTCCTCACTACTTTTTCCTCAAAAAGTATCACTATAATGTGTGGTTAGCAGAAGTCCTAAACAGGGCAGTAAGGACTTCCTGATCAGAGTGTCTACAATGCCTCATTCACAGGAGCTGCTGTCGTCAGAACACTCTTGTGCTGCGTCGCCCTGGTACCAACATGAAACACAGGCCAGCTGATGGAGGGAGAATCCTATCAGTGCCTCAAACAGGTACACATGCAGGCCACAAGCTGTCAGATTTCCCAAAATTTCAAGCTCCTCTCCAGCTAATAATTATCCATCCATCCCATCCCAGCCCAGCCCGCTGTGGCCAGCTGGTAGCTAATTATAAGCATGAACTGACCACACTTGGACAAGAAAAAAAGGAAGGGCACGCTAAATATAGTACTCATGACTGAGTGATGGATTTGTTTCAGCAAAAATTAAACACTTAATCTTTATCTGATACTCTTTTTTGTTGTGTTTATTTAAGGGGAGAGGAAAGTTTGCTTGTTTATGTTTAAGATTTTATCTAGCTTAAAAATGTTCAGATAGGATTTATTAATTCTTCATGAAAGTTGGTCTTATTTTTGTTTATAGTATATTACTTCCTAAAGGAAGATGTGGCTGTGTTTATGACATGATATAGATGGCTATGAAAGAGTGACAGAGAAAGATAGATGCTATTGCGGAGAGAAGTGAAAATGAGATAAACAGACCATCCAACTCACCAACATGCTGTTAGTTGTTTTGTCATGGTCTTGACGAGCCAGTTTTTTATTATTTCCATGCTAATGTGCAAACGATGTTTTGTGTATGATACTTGTTACTGTGACTTAGTTCTATACAGAGTAGTCGGTATAAATTATATGTGTATGGCATTTGTCAAATATCTGTTTGGCATTTGTCAAATTGAAGTATGTTCTTTTTTCACGTTCATATGTAACACATATAAATATCATATGATTTTTTTCTTCAGATCAAAAGATGTGTGATGAAATTCTTTGGGGCTTGAACCTGGAGAAAAACGTGTGAAAAGAACTGAATTCTCTCTTTTCAAAGTAAGTATCATGGATTCTCTTAACCGCTGTTATGTAAACCTAACATAATTTACTACATGTAATGCCAGGTTGTGGTGTTTTTTTTTTTGAAATTGTTATACTGGTGAAATATATATTCTTTTTTTAAAGTAAGGCTAAATCTTTTATTTGAGGACAGACTGTTAAACTTACATGGTTTGGTGTTAATTGGTTTTTCTTATCTTATAAGTGGTATTCACAGTGGATATGTTGAAAAGCATGCCTCCTGCTGTGGATAAGATTAACAGTCATACTGGATATTGTTTGAGGAGTTTTTTTGTGTTTTTTTGTGTTGTCTTGGTTGGAACTTAAAGGTTTACTTATGGTGAGATTATGCACGTATCAACCATTTATAAAACCAGTACCATTAGGGTAGCCACATTATGAGACTTTGGCGATATACACACACAGAATAATTAAAGGGCAACAACTACTGTGCCAGTTTGTACAGATTAAAGGTAGAGTATGATGCCTTTGTGGAAGATCAAACCATACTAGTTCACCCTCAATATAGATAAGCAAAGGTCTGTTTATTGTTGTAATGATTTTATATTGCTTTACATTCATTCCCCATAATTATGATGATTAACTTTATGATGATGATCTTGATGACAAAGCTGCATTGCATTTAGTTTTTCCATTGATGCGTAATTATTTTATGATGACCATGATAATAATGATGGTGGTTGTGGTCCACTGTAGTGGACGGTTGTGGTGATGATGATGACAATTAGTGAGAATGGCGGTGGTGATAATAATGATGGGTGGATTTGTCACCATAGTGGTGTTGTTGGTGATGATGGTGATGATGATAATGATTATGAATTTATGATGACAATGATGATGATAATAGTGGTGGTGATAATAATGATGGTGGTTGTGGTCAGCATAGTGTGGTTTTGGTAATGATGGTGATGAGATAATGATGATGACGATGAATAATGAAAACTATGATGATATGATGACTAACAAAAGATGATGATGAAGATAAAATGATGATAAGCTGATGACATTGCAGTGCAGTACTGCAAGGAAGCGCATCAGGTTGTACCTCCCATCACGACAGATGTGGCAGCCACTACTCTCACCAGATTCTGGCCGCTTTCACGCCCTTCTGTCCATGGACAACACCCATCCGCTGCTGTACCATATATCTTTGTATCCTTCTGCCCTTCTGATTTACAGTCTGCTTTGTTGTTGTTGTTGTTAGCTTTGTTTGGGGAAGGGTGTGGGTGGAGGGGGGGGGGTGTTGTTGGGATGCTACCCTAGCTTAACATAACCTTGGAGTCCCAGCTAAAAGTCTGATGTCTGGCCTGACATCCTCAGGCGCTTAACAGCAGCGAGGGGGGACGTTGATGCATTTTTGCTCTTATAACGGGTAACAACAGTGCTGTCCTGAGCATATCGACGAAGAAGAACCTGAATATGCAGACTACTGTCTCATTTATTTCATTGAGAATCATATTAGACCATAAATTATACATGCTAGATAGAAAGTTAACATGTAATCAAATGCTTTTAAGTATATTGCAATGCAGGTATGCAATGTGAGCGTTACATATTAAGCTTGAGATAATAATTTACTTCTTTGAACTAAGAATCCGTTGGCCAAGCACAAAAACACGCAAACAACTCCTTGCCAACTGAGCTCTGTTTATTCTCCCAAGTCAGTGTGGTACACATGCTCATTCAGAATATCTCGTTCAACAAAGACGCGACAATCGGTGGGAAAATAGGCTATTGTGTGCAGGGGGAATGAGGACAAAACTTATTAAACAGCCTGGACGTGGGGATTAGATGTAAAAAGTACAACCAGCGCCCCTTATTCATCCTCCTCAAATAAGATAATTTAGAGAAGTAAGTAAATAAATTTTTTCTCTTTCCCTTACGCATGTTTGCACCAAACATTCAATTATGTAAGCGAGCACACACAAACTCGTCACATGCTAAAAGGCTTACTTCATAGCATTTACAGTGGGCGTTGATAATACACAGCCTCACACATGCACATGCATTCACATGTGCTGCACAAGTACACATGCCCTTGACGATATTATGTATACCAGGAAGGGAATAGCCCAAACAGTTTTTGTCTCAGATATCCTGCTTTGTTTGTTTTTTTTTTCTGATGAGCATTTCTCTTCATCTTTGATATAAACTTTTTTTTTCTTAGAGAACAAACAAACACTCAGCTGTCAGAATTCCCCCACTTTCAGCTTCTCTCAGCTGCTAACTAATCCACCCCATACCCACCCAGCATTGCCAGCTGGTGCTATTTAATAAGCAATGGACTGACCACACTGGAACTAGGTAAAAGGAAAGCGCGCTAAATTTAGCCACCCATGACTGAATGATTGTTGATTTTGTGCACTGTTGAAAAAGCAGATCAGAGAAGTATTTGGAAAGCTTGACTGAGAAAAGCGATGTGCACCAACACTTGGCGGCTGGCATGCTTATTTCGAACCAATTATGGTATCTCCTGTCCATGCCTCAGCGAATCTGTTGAGTTTTTTATTTTATTTTGTTTTATTTTTTTTATTCTTTTATATTGAGGATAATGGGATTAAGTACTCTGCCGCTTTTTATTCATCCAGTCCGTATGTGTGTGCATTTGTTAAATATGGTCATACTGTTTCCCACCGCCACACAATTGCCTACTCTTGCGAAAAGTGAACAGGAATTTAACGTGTGCGCAAGATGGTTCTGCATGCGTTCAGCACATGGGCCTCAGTTTAAAAGACTCATCTGAAGGACTGTGTGTTGGTGTGTGGATGTGTGTGTGTGTGTGTGTGTGTGTGTGTGTGTGGTGGTGTGTGTGGTGTGTGTTTGGTGTAGTGTGAGAGTGTGTGTGATGTGTGTGTGTGTGTGTGTGTGTGTGTGTGTGTGTGTGTTGTGTGTGTGTGTTGTGTGGTGTGTGTGTGTGTGTGTGTGAGGGGGTGTGAGGGAGTTGTTGGTGTGTTTGTGGTGTGTGTTGTGCGTGCGTGCGTGCGTGCGTGCAGTGCGTGTTGTGTTCTTCTTCAGTTCAATGTCTGTTCACACAATGATGATAGAACAACAACAAAAAAAGGAAAACCCCAAATTGCAAACACAATAAGTTACATGTGGAACTATTAACCAATGGTAGAAACACAAAAGTAATGAAATAATGTGTGTGTGTGTGTGTTGTGTGTGTGTGTGTGTGTGTGTGTGTGTGTGTGTGTGTGTGTGTATTGTTTGAGCCTGTATGTGTGCTTTTTGTGTGTGTGCATGCATGTACATGTGTTCACGCACTTATTGTGAGTATGTTTATTGTACACACAGTGTGATAGTGCAATATGTGTGTTACTGTGTATTTGTGTACATGCATAAAATTGTTCATGTATGCACTGGTGGTGTGCAACATAACATTATTGCTCTTTGTTTAGGTTTTTTTGAAATATTGCTTCATAAAGGAATATACCAGTATATTTGTGAAATCGCATTTGCTTGAAAGTGAACAGAAACAATTAGTGAATCTCTATGGCTTTATAAACCCAATGTTTGAAATCACACAACATAACCACAGCTATAGTGCAGAAATAACTTTTTATTTTTTTTTATTAAATTCCCAGGGCCTGCTGTCAAGGGTTGGCGCCTGGAGATACAGAGACTGGTACCACTTCTGAAACCTGTGGCAGACGTGCTGAAATCAAACTGAGGTGCGCCTGGGTTAGGTGATGGAATGGAAGAGCGTAGGTTTAGATTGATTTGATTTGATTGATTTATTCTTTCATAACAAGGATAATGGGAATAAGCACTCTTGTGCTTTTTTAACATCCAGAGTCCCCCGTGTGTATTGCAGTTTTGTAAATGTCATCTGTTCCCACCTGCAACACGCATGGTCCTCTTACGAAAAGCGGCAACAGGAATTCATGTGTGCACAAGAGTTCCTTGTGCGTTTGCACACAGGGCTTCCGGTTTAGTCTAATCCAAAAAAAAAAAAAAAGAAAAAAAAAGAAAAAAAAAAAAAAAAAAAAAAAAAAAAGAAAAAAAAAAAAAGAAAAAAAAAGAAGGACTTTTGGGGAGAGTGGAGTCTGCCAACTGATGTAAACTCCACGAGAAAAATCTCCTTTGACCGTAGAGAGTGTGTGAGAGACATCAACTGTCCAATGGTGTCCTGTAGATTCAGTGGGCCTTCAAGCTTCTTAGAATTCTTCGTGGTTTGATTTCATGGGGAAGGGGTGTGGTGTCAGGAGAAATTGTGAATCTTTTCTTTGTCATTTGCCCATTGTTGTTGTTAAAGTGGGTTTAGGTTTGTGTGTTAAGTAACAATGTTTTGGCAAAATGTATATAGTTATGTGGTAATATTATTTTCCCATTATTTGTGGAAGTATTTTACTTAATTGTCATATGTTGAGTGTGTGTTCAATTTTTATCATTAGAACGCTCAGTTTTAATAAATTGATTTTAACTGACATATCAATAAACTTGTAGCACATTTATTTGTATCATTGTTAGAGACATCTTGTCTGTTGACTGTTTTCAACATAATCCCCTTAAATAAAGGCATCTTTTTTTAAAATGGACAATACTGTTCACATTAATACTTCTTTATCATAGGGTAATATTTTTTTCCCACTTTTTTGGCAATGAATCATAAATGTGCTCAAAATTTATTGTTATATGTTTTCTTTGTTTTTTTCTGTAAAAACTTTGTTGATGGATTTTTTTTTTTTTTGGGGGGGGGGAGGGAGGGTTTGTAGGTGGGTTTTTTTTTGGTTTTGCTTATTTTTGAGTTTTTTGGTGTGGGTGTTTTTTGTTTTGTTTTGTTGGGAGGGGGGGGGGGGGGGGGGAGGTGCTTTATTGAATGTAACAATTAACCTAAACTATTGTTTCTGTAACAAATTTTTCTGTCTTTTTTTTTTTCTTCTTCCAGCTGCCTGAAGGAGAGAACTTTGCGGAGGACTTGTCTGTGTGGTTGACGGAACAGGGCTTTTAGTTCTGGACAGAGCCAAGCTGCAGCAGAGTGAGTGACTTGTGGTTGTTTGAGATGTCATATAAAGTGTTGCATGTGGGAGTGTGTGCGCATGCGATTTTGTTTGTTTGAGATGTCATATAAAGGTGAATGTATGCATGCGGGTGTGATTGTGCATGCATGATTTGTTTGTTTGAGATGTCATAAAAGATATGTATGTTAGTGTTGCACACATGTGCTTGCATACATTATAGTGACATGGTGGATATTATCACATATAGCATGCATGCTTTATAAACAGAGATGCGTGCGTGCTTACATACACACACACACATAAATAAACATGCAACACACCAACCCATACACACACACATACACACACAAACGCACACATGCTCAATCGCTTCCTCACTCACTTGCTCACTCTTTCAACCTAGCATGAATGCACGCAGCAAGCAGGCAGTCAGCAGGCAGCAGGCAGGCAGCAGGCACGCACACACACACACACACACACACACCACACACACCACCACACACACACACACACACACACACAAACACACACACATGACCGTACACACCCTGTTTGTAGCCTCAGAACTAGGTTTCTTCTCACTAATTTCCTTTTTTCCTGATCTTGGTGGGGAATCGCGGGCCACCAGACGAAACCTGTTCGTTTTTCGTCATGCCCTGTAAATCTTCCCTCAAGATCAGTAATGAAAAGGCTTCCCCGAAGTCAGAATTGGCAACCTTCTGGTGGGCAGAACATTTCGCATACGCAAAATATCACATTGGGAAACCTGGGAGCTCTAGCTGAGGAACAAAAAAAACCTAAAAAAATCTTCTCCTCCTTTCGCTTTAACACATCAGATATGTCTGGGAAAAATAATGGCATGTCCTTTCCAGCTCCTCCTGTGGGCCGTACAGCTTGGTCTGTAGGGTTATCTCCGTCGGCCACACTTTCTTCCTCAGGTCGCTGAATAGCGTACACCTCTGAAGGATGTGCTCACCTGTCGGGTTTTCTTTAACCACAGGCACACAGGGAGAAGGAGCGAGTTCCAGCTTTTGGGACATGTAAAAAATCAATGATACTAATCTCTGACTCCTTAGATGATGATTTCAGGAATGGCGGCAATGGTGACTCACTGACATCATTGATGGCCAAGTACCGACGATCAAGGAGCTGGATGACCCCAAAAGCTGATCTGTCGCTAAACAGATCCTTGCCGATGTCATATGATGAAGACCTTGGAAGTGAGCAGTTTTAATACAGTCTGTCAAGTATTGTGCTTACAAAAGTGGATATAGAAAGATTGCCTGAGAAGAAACCCTTTTAAATTAACAGTCATATGTTTCGCTTATAAAAGTGAAAAGTAGAAGGTTGTATAAATGTCCACCTTCTGAGGGGTAATCAGGGTGTTGTGCTCACAGAAGTGGAATGTAGATAGTAATTAAAGTCCATAAAATTTGTGATTTCTCGATGTTTACACAGGTGCAGTGCTGCCTAGTCATGAGTATTAGTCCCATTTGGAGTTGTCTAAACCCCCTCATTGTGGATCTAGAGGTGGAGTTTTTGTTGGCTGAAAAATATTGTTGTCAAGGTCACTAAATATGTAAGTGAAGTACAAACCGGCCTCATGTACCACCTTTGAGAATCAGTGTTCTACGGGTGACACATCCATCTTGAAACTGAGAGATTGCAGGCACTGCTGTCAGTTTCCCCCACTTTCAGCTCCTCTCAGCTGCTAGTCCAATCCACCCCAGCCGAGCTGGGTCCATCTGATGCTGTTTATAGCAGGAACTGACCACACTTGAACTTGGTAAAGGGAAGGAGCGGACTAAATTTAGCACTCTTGACTGAGTGATGTTGGATTTTGTTCACTGTGCAGGTTTAATTCCCACCTAACTGAACTTCTCCTCCATCCATTCTACTTTGAGTGTTGGTCTGGGTGTAAGTCTTTCAGATGAGGTGAAAAATGGAGGTCTTGTGTACACCATTGCTATTTAGAATATAAAAGAACCAATGGCAACAAAATGAATTATCCCTGGCAAAATTTTTATTGAAAAAGAAAAGCCTCTCTCAAGGGGAAACAACTACACATTGAGGGAAAGGGGGAATTAAAGAAAGGCAATGTTTCTGTGGCAACACATTCTTCCCTGGGAAGGTAACTAGAATTTTATGCAGAGAAGCTTGTGGAAGAAAGAGGTAAACAATACAATACAAAACAGTACAATAAAATATGGCGCAATACAGTGCAATACAATACAATATAGTGCAAATATAATACAATACAGTGCAATACAATGCAATATGGTACAATACAGTGCAATACAAAGCAACACAATACAATACAATTGCTTCATCAAATCGCAGCAACACTAAATCTCCGCTATTTTACAGATCATGGATGTAAAGAATAACCAGGTTTGTTTGGTGGTGAACATGACCTGATGCTGTTGTTGTTGTGCCCGTTGTCCCACAGACCCTGTGGACGTCAGACAGGTGCAGAGGTGGAGCAGAATGGCAGAAGAACCCTCAGTCCTTCAAGAACCCCATCAGTGTAGAGCTACTTCTGAGTTTTTCTTCTTGTTTTAGAGCTAAATTTTTTTACTATACATTGTTTTATTTTTAAATGTGAACTTCTGGATACTTCTTTGTTTATTCAGTGTCTTTTATTCAGGCATTTTATTTCCCCAGCTGAAAAGTGTGCGATTGCAAGGCGTAACTTGTGTGCAAACTCATCCGATATTATATAATGCTGGGGGGGAGGGGTTGTGGCTTATTTAGAGCTGAGCTTGTGGTCTAACTGCTAGGGTTTGAACCACCACCGAAGAATCCACTCAGTGAAATTTTTCTCTTGGAGTTAACATCAATACAGACTCCACTCCCCCCTTAAATCCTTTGGATGAGACTGTAAACCAAGGTCCCATGTGCGAACGCATACAGAACATCTTACGCAGATGTTATAAACCTGTACTGCCTTTCGGAAGAGTTGGTCAGTTTGTGCCAGTAGGAACAGACGACTGAATGTTTAAAAAACATATGCTGGCTAGTGTCCTGTTTAGCTGTCATCCATGAAGCTGGAATGTGCAGCCTGGATGGTGGGCAAGAACAGTCGCATAGTCAAGTCAAGTCAAGTCATGTCAAAAACACTGTAATCATCCCGAAGGGCAATTACAATACTGACAGGCATATTGATACGAATCATAATCAAAGACACAAATAGCTACATTTGGTATTTGTTCAGACATTATATGATAGCCTACACAAACTGTCACCTCTGGGGAAACCTTGGAGCTATTGCTGAGAGAAGAAAAATACAAAGGAAAAAAGTATTGGTTACTGCCTGATTAAAGTTTATGTATAAACGGGACAAAGATAGTGCCTGATCAAACAGTAACATGTTGTTTATAGTACATCGTTATTGTTGGATGTTCCCTGGCCTAACACCGTGGGGGGGGCACCCACAATAGACATTCTGTCTCACTCATCTCACCTGGGTATCTATGTGAGACTGAAGGTACACTGGATGAGAAATCTGCAAAACACTTAGTAGTTTATAAGTACCTCACCATATTGGCGGCCATTCTCAGACTTTGGAGGATTTTTTTAAAAAATTCTTTAATGGAGAGCAAAGGTTATGTGAAGGAAGCTGGTTGCAGAATCTTCATTGGTGCTCCCATGGTTCACGGCACTACAGGATAGGTGAAGATGGAGGGTGAAAGTTCACTATGATGAGAGCTTGTTACAGACAAGGACAGTGTCAACATAACGTTTCAAAGTATAACAACAATTTGATGGTAAATTTTTTTTTTAAAACAACAAAAACCCAACAATTTGATGAAGGCCATGGAAATTAGCACACAATTAATAACTGATGAAAGCTTTTTGGCCTTGGCCAATACAGAGTATGAAGACATGGGAGGGGGGTTGAAAGGCAGTAAGGAAAGAAAGGGATATACATACATAATGGAGAGAGACAGACAGTCAGACAAGAGTAGGGAGAGAGAGCGAAAGACACACCTCTCCATCCTTCTTCCCCCTCCAAACACATCCCCCCCCAAAAAAACCCACCCCAAACAAACCCAACCACAATCAAACAAAAAACACAACTCCAGAATTTTCAAAATGACAAATGACGTGTTTCAGCTCTTTCCACGAGCAGCAGTGGAGATGGTGGCAGAACAGGGCTGAGAGGGAAGATAAAGGCAGCGTCGACCATACACAACCTGCAGCAGATCCTGCGAAAGTTCCAGAAAAAATTCCCGGACATGAGCGCTGACAAACAGACTCAGAGATGTTCAGAACTACTGGCCGCCCTCCAGGCCAGATCGCAAGCGTTGGAGCAGAAAGGTCAGGGGGCACGAACCCACGCCCTTTTCAAAAAGGCCCGAAAGAAGCTGCTGAAATTCTTCACATCCTTGACATCTAAATCACAAAGTACGCCTGCCCCCTCCGGTCAAGGGGAGCAGCAACCCCCGTCATTGACGAAGAAAGGGAAGAAGAAAAAGAAAGGAAAAGGGAGCAAGAACTTGGCTGACAGTCAAGTGACTACTGTCACTTCGGGGCAAAGTGATCAGGATCAATCAGAAGTGAAGAAAACGACGGAAAAGTGTGCTGGAAGTGAAATCAAACGTAGTAAAAGGAAGCGGCAGAAAGTCGGTAAGGCGGTGGTGAATGAGGGGGGTGAAAACACAACAACACAGTTGAAAGAGGGTGGGAAAAAGAGAAAACAGACAGGAGAGGATGGTGAAAAGAGAAAACAGACAGGAGAGGATGGTGAAAAGAGAAAACAGACAGAGAGGATGGTGAAAAGAGAAAACAGACAGAAGAGGGTGGTAAGAAGAGAAAATTAGTGAAAGACGGTGGGGAAAAGAGAAAACTGTTGAAACAGGGTGGTGAAAAGAGAAAACAGCTGCCAGTGACTTCAGCGAGCACGAAAGAGAACTTGGGGCGTCGGAAGAGAAAGAAAAACGACCCTGTGAACAACAAGATGAAAGCAGCACAGATGAAGCAGAAGAAGAAAAAAGCCAGAAAAGTTTGAATAGTGTGTTCAGTGAGAAAGATGCTCGGTGTGTATGTGTGTGTGTGTGTGTGTGTGTGTGTGTGTGTGTGTGTGTGTGTGTGTGTGTTTGTGTGTGTGTGTGTGTGTGTGTGTGTGTGTGTGTGTGTGTGTGTTGTGTATGTGTGTGTGTGTGAAGAGAGAGAGAGACAGAGAGAGAGAGAAATAGGATGAGTAAGAAAGTTTGAAAGCGGTTCTCATGAAAAGTGTGTGTGTGTGTGTGTGTGTGTGTGTGTGTGTGTGTGTGTGTGTGTGTGTGTGTGTGTGGGGGTGTGTAAATTATGTTAAGCTTGGAATGTGTGTTTTATTTACATAT
>JASPKP010007011.1:0-13370 GCA_030674155.1 Stramonita haemastoma
ACCCTGCACAGAGAAATAATACTGTTGGCTGAGAAAAACCCTCGGGATAACTGAAATTTTGATGTTGGGCCTGATGAAGGACGGGATAGCTCAGTGGTCAGAGCACATGCTTTCCCAAGCTAAGGTTAAGCACATTGAGCATGGTTACTAAGGAAATGGGTGACCGTTTGCTCGCATTGCCTTCTGAACACCCGTCATCCACCGGTAAATGGGTACATGATCTATTTAGGGAAGGTAAAGCTGAGAGGGAGAAGAGATGGGCGTCGCCATCAATATGCTGGCCCCTGAAGAAGCTGAGGTCTCTGATGTCTTGCTCCCCTACGACCACATAGATCATGGAACACCTTTTTACCTGTACCTGTTACTGACAGATCAATTGCAGGATTCAGAGTATTGTCAAAATCTTTATTATCATGCTGAGGGGCTAATCTCTGCAAAGATACTTGCTTTTTTCATTGTATTAGATAACAACGAGGGAGATTTTATATTTTTGCTGTCTCATCCTTATGACGTTCTGGTCTTGCTGTTTCGAGAATCGAACCCAGGTTGTCAAATTGCGAGCGCAATGTTCTGACCACCAGGCTATCCTGTCTCCCCTCTCTTTATATTATTACTAAGTCTACGAATCAAGAGGTTGGTACCACTGAAATTTCTCTACATTCTGAATAAAGTGAATCAGCCACACAGGACCGAGGGAGACGAGAAAAGCCTGGTAGTCAGAGTGAACGCTCGTGATCTGCTGACCCGGGTCTGAATCTTGTTCAAGAGGATTTTTCCTCTTGAGTTAACATCAGTGCCGACTCCACTCCCCCCCCCCCCCCCAATCCTTTGGATGAGACTACAAACCTAGGTCTAGTGTGCGAACACTCGTAGAACATCTTGCGCACACGTTAAATTCCATTCCGCTTTTCGGAGGAGTAGGCCATTGTGTGCTGGTAAAAAGAAACTCATGTTAATGACGCTTTGGTTAAATTTAATGAAGCCAATGCATATAGCAGGTTTATTTATGAAAAAACAAAGCACAAATGGCTGTTCATCTAAACATGTCTGGTTGATGGTGGAAGCAGGGAAAAACCAACGCCTCTTAAGGCAAGCTCTAAGGAAAGTGATACAAAATGTTCAAAAACCAGCTTGACAAGGCAGATGATAGCAGAAAGTATGATACAGAATAAAGGAAAGAACTTAAAAATTACCTCTAGAGAAAAAGAACAGACACCTAGAACAAGTTCTTAATACAAATTCAATTTGTGTTTCAAAGATCTAAATACGTTTGGAGAGCTGTTAAAACATTAACTAGAATACAAATTGTACAAAATGATCTTACTTTGAATGCATCGTATAACCATTTCAAAGATTTGTTTTGATTTGTTTATCCAAGCACATGTGAATATACCTGTATGGCGAAAATGAAATAGATTTGGTATCTTAGACAGTAACACTGATAAATGCTGTGATCTTGACTGAAACATAACATAAATGAGGTTTATGCTGCTCTAAAAGCATTAAAAGATAATAAGGCCCCCGACCAATGGCTTAATTAGCGAGTTTTAATAAGTACCACCAGCTCACATATTGCTTCATTCCTTGTCAAATATTTCAACCAGCTGTTCAACTTGGAACTTATCCTATGAGTGGTCAGGTCAGTAATACATACTCTACACAAGAAAGGAAAAAATAAATTGTCCTGATAACTACAGAGGAATATCTTTGTTGAATGTGGGGTAGCAAAATATAGAGCTATATCTTGAACAAACGTCTTACCACATGGGCAAAGAAAATAAATCTGTATATAAATCTCAAGCAGGTTTTCGTCAGAACTACAGTGCTTCTTCTTTTTTTTCCTCATGACCAGGATGGTCTGGAGGAGACATGAGAGACAAATTCTGCAGCCACCGTCGCCATCCAGCCCTGTCCCCGCCTTCCGAATGTGTTTGGACTGTCCGGGTGGGTCCACTCCTTGATGTAATCCATCCAGCTTTTGGTTTGTCTGCCTCGGCGTCTGCCACCATTCTAGCGTTCCCTGTAGACTGTCTTGGGGAGGGTGTTGTGGCGGGGTGAAAATAGCCAAACCATGCCAGCTTCCTTTTCTTGACAGTGGCTAGTAGGGGTTCCTGGGGGCCCCAGCCATCAGTGCGACTTGACTTCGCACGAAGGTGTTTGTTTTCCTGTCCTTCCGGGAAATTCCAAGCATCGCCTGAAGCCTTTTGTCTCGAACGTCTGGATCCGCTTGGTGGTTTAAAGCGGTCATTGTCCAACTTTCGCAGCCGTCGAGCAAGATGGAGATGACCAGGGATCTGAACAATTTGACTTTTGTTTTAAAAGCTGATGTTTTCGCTTCTCCATATCTGTTCATTTTTTGCCATAGCTGATGTTGCCATGGCTAGCCTGGTCTTGATCCTGTGGTGGAGCGTCCATCTTTCGTGAGGGTACGCCAAGATATTTGAAGCGTCTACTTCTTCCAGCTGCTGCCATTCATGTAGATCTGTGCGTGGTACCGTTTGCACTGTTGACCAATACTTTCCCTCTTTTCTGTAGCTGACTTCCATCCCATATGCGCCTGCTCTGTCTACCAGTCTGTTGGTAAGGTCTTGGATTTTCCTTGTTGCTGCCTCCCATGAGATCAATATCGTCAGCGAAGCGCAGGTTGTTAATGGGTCGCCCTCCTATTGATAGGGTAGAGGGGAAGTCGTAAATTGTTTCCCTCAGATGTTCTCCAGGAATAGATTAAAGAGAGTTGGAGAGAGCAAGCAGCCTTGACGGACGCCGACTGTGGTCTTGAAGTAGCCCTCCTACTTTGGCCGTTGAGGAGAACGGGCACGCTGGAGTGTTTGTACAGCGCTTTTCTATGATCTGGATGAGACCCTCCTCAATCCCAAAACTTCCTGAAGACTTGACAAAGGACTGCATGAACTACAGTGCTATTGATCATATATTTACTCTTTTAAGTTTTGGTAAGAGGCAACTTGACAAATAACTGTAAGCTAAATGTATATGAGAAAAGGAGAGAGAGAGAGAGAGAGAGAGAGAGAAGAGAGAGAGAGAGAGAGAGAAAAAGAGAGAGAGAGAAGAGAGAGAGAGAGAAAAGAGAGAGAGAGAGAGATTGATCTATACATACAAACCCCAAAAATTGTTGTTAAATTTAAAGTGAAGTGTTTTGCTTTCATTTGTGTTGCTTTCAAGATGTTCTAAACCTCATTTATGGGCACATGGCCTGGGAATTAAATGTTCCGAGTTCTGAGTTTCTCTCTCCCCCTCTCTCTCTCTCTCTCTCTCCTCTCTCCTCTCTCTCTCCTCCTTCTCTCTCCCCCTCTCCTCCCAACCTCCTCTCTCCTCTCCTCTCATTTCCCCCCTTCCCCCCCTCTCTCCCTCCCCATCCTCTCACCGCCTTTTCCCCCATCTCAACTCCTTCCTCTCTCTCACCTCACCCCTCTTCTCCTCCTATCCCCTCCTTTGCCCCCCCTCTCCCTCTCATCTCTCCCCTCTCTCCCTCAACACCCAATTCCCTCTCTCCCCTCTCCCTCTCCTACTTTCTCTTACTCCTCTCCCTCCCCCACCTCTCCTCCCTCCACTAACATCCCTCTTCCCCTCTTCCTCCTACCTCCCTCCCCTCCTCCCCTTCCCTTCCTCCTTCTTCCACCCTCTCTCACCCTCCTCCTCGTCCTCTCCATCCTCCCTCTATCTCTCTCCTTCCTTCCTCCCTTCTCCCCTCATCTCTCTCCCCTCTACGTCCCCTCCCCTCTCTCTCTCTCTACCTCCCCCCTTCCCCTCTCATCCGACTCTCCTCTCCCCTCTCTCCCCTCTCTCCCTCTCTCCCCTCCCTCCTCTCCCTCTCCATCCTCAATCTCCCCCCTCAATCATCCTCTCTCTCTCACTCTCCTCCCTTCTCCCCTCCCCCTCCCCCTCTCCAGCACCCTTCCCCTCCACTCCACCCCCACTCACTCATCCTCTCCTTCTCTCCCCTCCCTCCCTTTACCTCTCTCTCTCCCCCATCTCTCCCCTCATCACTCCCTCACCTCCCCTCTCCTCCTAACCCTCTTCAACTCCTCTCTCTCCCTTTACCTCCTCTCATTTTGTTTAACTCCTCCTCTCTCCTCCTCACTCTCCTCGCTCTCTCTCTCTCTCCTTCTCTCCACCCCACCTCTCTTCCCCTCCTCCCCCTCCCCCCCCTCTCCCTCCCCCGCTCCTCCTCCTCCCCTGACACCATTCTCTCCCCTCACTACCAACTCACTCTCCAACCTCACAAGCCCCTTCGACCCCTCGCTCTCCTCTCTCCCAAACCCTCATCTCCTCCCTTCCACCCCCGTCTCCCTCTCTCTCCACACTCGCCTCTCCTACTCATCTCTCAATCCCCATTTCCCCGCTGTTCTCTCCCCCATGACTTCTCTCCAAACCCTCTCTCTCCTCTTCTTTTGTCCCTCCACTTTCCTCCTCTCCCACCTCTCATCCCTTCGTCCCAAACCTAGTTGGTCAGTTCTCTCCTTTTCCCACCCCTCCTACTTTAACACTCCTCTCATCCCTACTCCCTCATCTCTCCTCAAAGTCTCATTCTCCTTTCCCCCTTTCCAATCCTCACCCTCCTCATCCCGTTATTTCCTGACCCCCCGTAAATCACCCCCCGTACTGATCCCTTTCATTCCCCACTCATTCCCAAAAGTGCCCTATCTTACCCTCCCTCTACGTCAAACCTGTAATCTTTACTCGTAATCTCAATCCATCATCCCTACCCAAAACTCCCCTAAATCGTCATCCCTCCCATAAACATCCTCCATTCATCAACACTAAAATTCAAAATCCTTGTCTCTCTTTTCCACATTTCCACCCAATCGTCCAACCCCCTTCGGGAAACTCCCCCCCTCTCATCCTAATAGTCGCTAAACTCTCTTTTTCACTCTCCCTTGTCTCCCCCCCCTCATTTTCCCCCCACCCCCCAACCCTCATTCCCCTCCCCCCCGCAACTCTAACAACAACCCCCCAGGCTACAACATGCATCCGCCCTAAAAGCTATACACCGCCCCCAAAAACTAAATCTCGTCAAAAAATTGTTTCCCCTCCAGCGGTCCTTTCTCCCATCAAAAAAAAAACCCAAACAACCAACTCCAACAACATCCTACACCCCACTACTCCCCACCCTCTCCCCCCGCAACACAACCACAACACAACACCCCCACAACAACAACTCCCCACTACCCCCCTCCCAGCAACAACAACAACAAAAACCACCCCCCCCCATCAACAACTTTCCCTTCCCTATCACCCATCTCCCGAAACCAACAAAAACACAACAATATCACCCCAACACCTTAGCAACACCAACCACCACTCACCCTCTAACCCCGTCCTCCCCGCTCCAAAAACCCGCAACAAAACCTGTCAGCTCCAACTCCCACTACCCCCACCCAAGACTTCCACCCAAAACACTACAGCCCCCATCACAACAACACAAGCCCCTGCGTAACCTCCCCGTCTAAGATGAACCCGCCCGCATCTTCCTATTCTTCCCCCTTCATATATCCTCGTCCTCATCATAACCACCCGCCCATCAACATCATCATTTATCCCAACTCATCTCCATCATCATCTCTCATCGTCCCATCTTCAACATCAACCATCCATCCAATCCCTCACTCTCCCCCCTCCCGTCCCCCTCTCCCCCCCGTCGTCGTCATCCTCCCCCCATCCCTCCCCCCTCAAAAACCTCTATGACGCTCTCCTACGATACCCACACAAAGTCCACACCAAACCCAAAACATCTATCCATGTCTCCGCCAAACTCCTCCTCTTCCCTTCGTTCTCCCCCCCCCCCTCCTCTCCCTCCCCCTCCACCACCACCCACCACTCCACCCTCCTCATCCCCCCAACCCGCTGTAAACCCTCTACACCCTGATCTCCCACTGTGCCACTCATGCCAAAATGTAACACAAGCCACCGCTTTCCTACTCTCCGGTAATTTTTCTACATTGTTTTCTTCTTTTTTTCTTTCTTCCCCTTTTTCTTCTGTCTTCTTCTGCGTCTTTCGTCTCTCTTCCTTCTTCCTGCTGCCCGCCTTTTTTTTTTTCCTCCATTCAAAAACCCCTTTTCAGTTTTCTGTTCATTTTCTTTCTCTGTCCCCCCCTGTCCCCGCCCCTTTCTCTCTGTCCTTTTCCCCCTTTTTCCCCCTTCTTTTTTTCCTTCTTCCCCTTTTCCTTTTTTCGTTCTCCCCCCTTCCCTCTCTCCCCCTCTCTCCCCTCTCCCCATCCCCCTCTCTCTCTCAAATCTCTCCCCTCTCCCCCCCCTCCCCCCTCTTCTCTCCCCTCCTCCCTCCTCCCCCTCTCTCTCTCCTCTCCCCTCCTCCTCTCTCCTCTCTCTCTCTCTCCCTCTCCCCCCTCCCCCCCCCTTTCCCCCCCCTTTTTTCCCCCCCCCAAATTTTCCCCCCACCCTCCCCCCCCCCCCCCCTCCAAAACCCCCCCCCTCTCCCCCCCTTCACCCACCCCCCTCCCCTTTTTCCCCCACCCCCTTTACCCCCTCCCCCCCCCCCCCAAAACCCCCCCCCCCCTTTTTTCCCCCCCGGTTTTTTTTCCCCCCCCCCCCCCCCCCCCCCCCCCCCTTTTTTTCCCCCCCCCCCCCCCCCCCCCCCCCCCTTTTTTCCCCAACCCCCCCCCTTTTTTCCCCCCCCCTTTTCCCCCCCCCCCCCCCCTTCCCCCCCCCCCCTTTTTTTCCCCCCCCACCCCCCCCCCCTTCCCCCCTCCCCTTTTCCCCCCCCCCCCCCCCCCTTTCCCCCCCCCCCCCTTTTCCCCCCCCCCCCCCCCCCACCTCCCCCCCCCCCCCCCCCCCCCCCCCCCCCCCCCCCCCCCCCCCCCCCCCCCCCCCCCCCCCCCCCCCCCCCCCCCCCCCCCCCCCCCCCCCCCCCCCCCCCCCCCCCCCCCCCCCCCCCCCCCCCCCCCCCCCCCCCCCCCCCCCCCCCCCCCCCCCCCCCCCCCCCCCCCCCCCCCCCCCCCCCCCCCCCCCCCCCCCCCCCCCCCCCCCCCCCCCCCCCCCCCCCCCCCCCCCCCCCCCCTCCCCCCCCAAACCCCCTTTTCCCCCCCCCCTCCCCCCCCCCCCATCCTCTCCCCCCTCCCCCTCCCCCCTCCCCCTTTTCCCCCCCCCCTTCCCCCTCCCCCCCTCCCCTCCCCCCCCCTTCCCCCCCTCCTCCCCCCCCCTCCCCCCCCCCCCCCCTCCCCCCCTTTCCCCCCCTTCCCCCCTCCCCCCCCCCCCCCCTTTTCCCCCCCCCCCTTTCCCCCCCCCCCCTTTCCCCCCCCCCCCCCCCCCCCCCACCCCCCCTCCCCCTCCCCCCCCCCCCTCCCCCCCCCCCCCCCACCCCCCTCCCCCTTTTTCCCTTCCCCCCCCCCCCCTCCTTTTCCCCCCCCCTTTTTCCCCCCCCCCCCCCTTCCCCCCCCCCCTTCCTCCCCCCCCCACCCCCCCCCCACCCCTCCCCCCCCTCCTCCCCCCCCCCCCCCCTCCCCCCCCCTCCCCCTTTTCCCCTTTTTTCCCCCTTCCCCCCCCCCCCCCCCTTTCCCCCCCCCTTTCCCCCCCCCCTTTCCCTTTTCCCCCCCCTTTTTCCCCCTCTTTTCCTTTTCCCCCCCACCCCCCCCCCCTCCCCCTCCCCCCCCCCTCCCTTTTCCCCCCCCCTTTCCCCCCCCCCCCCCCCCCTTTTCCCCCCCCCTCCCTTTTCCTTTTCCCCCCCTCCCCCCCCCCCTTTTCCCCCTTTTTTCCCCTTTTTTCCCCCCCCCCCTTTCCCCCCCCTTTTCCCCTTTTTCCCCCCCCCTTTTCCCCCTTTCCCCCCCCTTTCCCCCATTTTCCCCCCCCCCCTTTTTTCCCCCCTCTCCCCTCCCCCCCCTTTTTTCCCCCCCCCCTTCTCCCCCCCTTTTTTTCCCCCCCCCCCCCCCCCTTTTTTCCCCCCCCCCCCCCCTTTTTTCCCCCCCCTTTTTCCCCCCCCCCTTTTCCCCTTTCCCCCTTTTCCCCCTTTTCCCCCCCCCCCCCCCCCCCCCAAAAAACCCCCCCCCCCCCCCCCCCCCCCTTTCCCCCCTTTTTTTCCCCCCCTTTTCCCCCCCCTTTTTTTTTTCCCCCCCCCCCCTTTTTTTTTTTTAAAAAAAAACCCCCCCCCCAAAAAAAAAAACCCCCCCAAAAAACCCCTCCCCCCACCCAAAAAAAAGGGAAAAAAAATTTTTTAAAAAAAAGGGGGGTTTTTTTTTTTTTTGGGGAAAATAAAAAAACCCCCTTTTTAAAATTTTTTTAAAAATTTTTAAAAAATTTTTCCCCCCCAAATTTTATTTTTTTAAAAAAAAAAACCCTTTTTCCCCCCCAAAAAAAAAAAACCCCCCCCCAAAAAAACCCCAAAAAAAAAAAAAAAAAGGGGGGGGCCCCCCCCCCCCCCCAAAAACCCCCCTTTTTTTTTTTTTTTTTTTTTTTCCCCTTTTTTTTTCCCCCCCTTTTTTCCCCCCTTTTCCCCCCGGGAAAGGGGAAAATTTTTTGGGGGGGGGCCCTGGGGGGGCCCCCCCCCCCCCCCACCCCCCTTTTTAAAAAGGGGGGCCCCCCCCCAAAAATTCCCCCGGGGCCCCAAAACCCAGGCCCCCCCCACCCCCCCCCCTTTTGGTGGGAAAGGAAAACCCCAAAAAAAAAAAAACCCCCCAAAAAAAAAAAAAATTTTCCCAAAAAATTTTGGGGAAAAACCAAACCCCCGGGCCCCCCCCCCACCCCCCCCCCAAAAACCCCCAAAAAAAACCCCCCCCTTTTTTCCCCCCCGGAAACCCCCCCCCCCCCCAAAAAAGGGGGGCCCCAAAAAACCCCCCGGGAAACCTTTTCCCAAAAATTAAAAAGGTTTTTTGGGGGGCCCCCCCCGGGGGGGGGGGGGGGGGGAAAAAAAAAAAAACCCCCCCTTTCAAACCAAAGGGGGGGAAAAAAAAAAAAAACTTTTTTCCCAAAAAAAAAAAAAAAAAAATTTTTTTAAAAAAAAAAAAAAAAAAAAAATTTTTCCCCTTTTCCCCAAAAAACCCCCCAAAAAAAAAAAAAAAATTTTCCCCCAAAAAAAAAAAAAAAAAATTTTTTTTTTCCCCCCCCCCTTTTTTTGGTTTTTTAACCAAAAACCCCCCGGTTTCCTTTTTAAAGGAAAAAAAGGGGGGAAAAAAAAACCCCCCCCCTTTTTTATAAAAATTTTTTGGGGGGTTTTTTTTTTTTTTAAAAAAAAAAAAGGGGGCCCCGGGGGGGGGGGGGGTTTTTCCGGGTTTGGGGGGCCCCCCCGGGGGGGGGTTGGGGGGGGGGGGTTTTTGGGGGGGGTTTTTGGGGGGGGGGGGGGGGGGGGGGGGGAGGGGGGAAAGGGCCCGGGGTTTTTTTCCCCCCCCCCCTTTGGAAAAAAGGTTCCGGCCCCGGGGGGGGGGGGGGGGGGGGCCCCCCCCAAAAGGGGGGGGGGGGGGGGGGGCCCCTTTTTTTCCCCCCCGGGGGTTTCCCGGGGGGGGGGGGTTTTTTTTTTTTTTGGGGGGGGGGGGGGGGGGGGGGTTTTTTTTTTTGGGGGGGGGGGGGGGGGGGGGGGGGGGGGGGGGGGGGGGGAAAAAAAAAAAACCCTTCCCAAAAAAAACCCTTTTAAAAAAAAAAAAAAAACCCAAAAGGGGGGAAAAAAGGGGGAAAAAAAAAAAGGGGGGGGGGGGGGGGGGGGGGGGAAAAAAAAAAAAGGGGGGGGGGAAAAAAACCCCTTTTTTCCCCCCCCCAAAAAAAAAAAAAAAAAATTTTAAAAAAAATTTTTTTTTTAAAAAAACCCCCTTTTTTTTTAAATATATATTGTATATATATTATATGTAAATATTATATATAAATTTTTTGGCACCCCGGTTACAGGATGTATGTTGGTATTTCGTGTTTCCGTGCCCAAACCAAACCCCTGGCCCTAGTTACGGAATCTTTAGCGTGTACTTTGGGGCCCTTTCTGATTGTAAAAACACGAAGGGAACTAAAAAAAAAACGGGCCTGTCTGCAACTTCAAGTTGACCTGGGAGATCGTAAAAATCCCTCACCTAAACACCACCGCTGCCGGGATTTGAACCCAGGACTTCAGGACGCAGGGGATCAAAGTCAAAAGGGTCTTTAAACCACTCGGCGATTAGCGTCCATCCAGCCCTGAAAAAAACACTTTTTTTTTCATACACTGCAAGTTTTGAATAATCCAACAAAGTTTTTGATATGTTAAATTGTTTTTTTATTGTTTTTTTTATTTTTTACTTATATTTCCTTTATTTAGTGACTTGCAGTGAATTTCGTTATGTTTTTTTAAATCAGATTTCATACGAATAAAACTTACCCCATCTGTACCAAACGGCACACACAGGAATTTGGGTGAAAAAGCACAGAAAGCTTACACCATTTTTTTGGAAATAAAAGAAAAAAAAATAGTCTAAACACAAGGGGAAGAAGTCATAATTTTGATAACTCCAAGGGGGGGGGGGGGTTTCCCCCTTAACAAACTTTCCTTTATAAAGACTTTGACACGCATGCGCTAACCAAAATTTACAATATATAATATATTATATAATTATATATAACAATACAGCTTTTTCCTGTTTGAAATTTTACTTGCAAAGTTGAACCGTATAGTAGTGTCCGATTAGGACTTTTTTGATTTTTAGGACAAAAATACTGGGTGTGTTCGATGCAGATTAAAATATTTTGCGTCCATAGAGTTGGGTTGCCTTTTTATGTATATTTTTTTGTTTTTTGGGTGTGTGTGTTGTGGTGGAAATTGTAGTTTTCTCTCACAATAGACAAAATTTTTATTTAGGGTAAAGAGAGGATTAAAAAACAAATGCAGGTCCATAATCTTTTCCCTTTTGATGAAGACTACAAAGATTTAAAAATAAAAAAATTGAAATAAAAATAATTTTCAGGAATGATTCTTTCAGTGGCAACATTGAAAGGGATCTTTGAGTAAGAACCATGCCTTTGGCCTGCCCCCGACCGAGTTTTTTTGGGTCCTGGGTGACCCCATCAGAGTTCCCGGATGGTTTTAAACTCAACCTCTGTGGTACCTTTCAGCAAGACACTTTTTCAGAATTTCAAAGTGTCAATTGCTTCAAAGGAAAATTTTTTATATTCCTGTGGCCTTTTGAAGCTGCCCTCAAAAGACATGATAAAAAGAAAAACAAAATACCCCCTTAAAAATATATGTTGAAAAAAATTGAAAAAGAAAAAATAAGCACCCTAAATCTTGTGCCTTAATTTTGGGGGATTTTTTAAAGATCAAGGGGGGTAATAAAGTTTGTATCCAGCCAAGGGTCATCTTACTGGATAATAACCCAAACATTGCAATAAATTTAAAAGTCATGCTGGGCAAGAGAAGCGGAAGAAAATGGCCTACACTTGGATCTACTAAGAGAAATTTTCCCCACTTGACCACAAAGTATTTTTGGGGAAAAAGTATTGGGGGAAAAACAGTGCAGGACCAACTTCTTAACATTTTGTATGATTTAATAAAAGATTCAATATTAAAAACATTGAAATGAAAATAAATTCTAGGGAATAATGCTTTTCAGGGCAGCATTGTGGCATTTTTTTTTAAAAAACCATGCCTTTTGGGCCTACCTGACTTTTAGTTTTCGGCTCCTGAAGAGCCCCAACCATGAGCCTTCTCTCAAATTTCTTGTTTAAAAAAGTGGGTGCCCAAGTTTTAAAAAGCTGTTATTTTGTTATATATTTTTTCCTTGATAATTTCACAAAGTTTTCCCTTCCATACTGTACAATTGTTTTTCAGTTCCTGGGAACTATTAAATTTTTAAAAACGGGTAGCTCCATGGGCAAGCGCGACTTTCTCTAACAAGGTTAAGCAGCATCAAGCGTGGGGACCAAAGGGGCAGGGGACTGTTTGGCCATGGGTTCAGTACGTTCTCCATCCACCTCGCTGTAAAGGGTAACTGCCCTTTTTTACCCAATCAAGAAAGTCAAAGTCAAAACACTTTAAAAACCCTAAAGGGGAAATTTACAATACTACAGGCTTTTGCTACAAATTCAATCAAACACACGAAGGACTCCCATTTTTTTTTTTTAAAACATTAATAATTTCGAAAAAAATGTCACAAACACTCACACCAAAACGGCGCGCCCCTTGCACCAGCAAACCACCATCACCACAAAAAAACCCCAAAATTTTTTAGGGCGGGGAAAGGGTAAAACCCAGGAGAGGAAATGGGCGCCGCAGTCGAAACTGCCCCTAAGGGGCTGGGGGTCTCGTCCTCCCCCCCCTACGACCACATAGGTTATGGACACCTTTCCCTTTAAATATGTGTATAACCCCAACCCCAAAGGGGGCTAAAAGGAAAAGTTTTGCGCCCGCACGGGCGTGTGTGTGTATTGTGTTGAATTTTAGTAATTGGATATGTTTTTTTTATTGAAGAGAGTTTTTAAAATAAGAAGGGTTTGGTGTGTGTTTTATCATGCAAATTGTATCATGCATAAATAGTAGAACTTTTAAGATTGAGAAATCTGAAGGTGTTCTCTTCTGTCTGTCGCTGTCGCTGTCGCTCAACTTTTTTTGCATCTCGTCCTCTTTTTGCTCTTTCTAGTAAATTTTAGCTCAATCAATGTACCTAAAAATGTTACAGTCAACGAAAGCATGTTTTTTTTGTTTGAAGGTTTTGGTGTAATTTTGTGCTTAAGGGGGTTTTTTTTTCAAGTCACAGTGCTGAAAAATTAGTTTGAAATTATTAGGGGGCATGACCCCAAAATTTTTTGGGTAAATTTTTATGGTTTTTATTTTTCCTCTCCTTTTCTCTTTAGTCAAGCACTTTATCATTTAGCACCTAATCACTGCAAAAACGCGGATGGAAAAAAAACCCTGCATGTAATTGCTTATATTATTTAAACCCTTGAAAAAAAAGATGACTGATTAATTCATTTTTTTTCAACTGTTTTTTTTTATTTACTTATTTTGTGGGCGCTGTGCCTGGCTTTTCCCCCCATCTCTCTCCTTCTCTCTTTTCTTTTTCCCCATTTTTTTTGTGTGTGTGTTACGTGTGGGGGCTGCGCGGCGTGTGTGTGCGCGTGTGGCGTTTGTTGTGTGTGTGTGTGTGGTGGTGTGGTGTGTGTGTGTGTGTTGTGTGTGTGTGTGAATGAAATTTAAAAACAAAAAAGATCTTTATTGGGGTAAAAGATTAACTTTTCGCACTTATTTTTACTTGGGGCCCCCTTTCCCGTCTGTCTGTCTTTGCTGTCTGTGTCTGTTCGTCACCCCCCGTCGTCTGCTCCGTGTGGGGTGTGTGTTTTTTGTGTGTGTGTGTGTGTTGTGTGTGGTGTGTGTGTTGGGGTGTGTGTGGTGCGGCCGTGCGTGCTGCGTGGTGCGGGGGCGTGGTGTGTGTGTGGGGGAGAATTTTTTTGTT
>JASPKP010007012.1:0-13370 GCA_030674155.1 Stramonita haemastoma
CTCTCTCGTCCCTGTCTCCCTCTTGTCTCCTACCCCTCTTTTTCTCTCTCTGTTCCTCCCTCGCTCGCTTGCTCTCTCTCTCTCATCCATCTAGAACATTATGATGTAGAATCTGTTTGGCTTGAAGTCTCCATGAAAGGTTCACCACCTATAGCAGTGGGATTCTGCTATAGGAATCCAGCAGAAAGAAAAAATTGGATAGACAAGTTTGATGCAATGATGAACGTAGTCCTATTAGAATCCAGGGAAGTGATACTCCTAGGTGCTTTTAATATTGATGTAACAAAAGTAAATAACATATGGATGCAAATTACTAATTCATTCAACCTTCACCAACTAGTTAGTTTACCCACGAGAGTTACGCGCCAAATTCAAGCACAATAATTGACCACATCTACGTATCAAATCCTAAAAAACATCATAGAAACATGTGTCCCTGTCTATAACTGCAGCGATCACTACCCTGTCTATACTACTTGGTCAAAAAAAGGAACAAAAATTCCCAAACCTGGCCATAAAACCTTAACATATCGTTCTTTTGCAAAATTCAATGAACAGCTTTTCCTTCTTGAACTAAGTAACTCTATGCTCTCAGAAACATTCAACATTACTGATCCAGACTTGGCTATCGATTTTTGGATAAAAACTTTCACTGAAATTTACAATAAACATGCTCCACTAAAAACCAGAAGGGTCAAACATGCCCCCAAACCGCCTTGGCTTACAAAAGAACTAGAGGAGGCATGCTATCTTAGAGATCTCTTAAAAAAGCGTAAAAAAATCATGAAGAGTCAAAAAGATTACGAAACGCCATAAACTCACAGAAACGTCGAGAAAAAAAAGAAATATTTCCAAGATTTACTATCTTCAAAACAAAACTCAAAAATTATTTGGAAGGCCATAAATCAAATAACAAACAAACAATCATCTTCCAAATCAAATGTAATCAAAGTTTACTGCTGAACAACTCAACAATCACTTCATAAACGTTTCTACTAACGTTGTTAGCAATGATGATTCAAAATCCAATAACCTAAACACACTAAAAGACTACTGCCAAGAAAAGCATATTCCTTCAAAACTCCACATACCATTTATTTCTATTTTTGAGGTCTATAGTTATCTGATTCACCTCAAACAATCCAGGACAAGAGGCCTCGATGGAATAGACAGCAGAATTCTAAAACTGTCAGCTCCAGTTATCACTGAGACTCTAACATATATATATAACTAATGTCTTGAAAAGAACTATTTCCCCAATGCCTTCAAAACTGCTAAAGTGATCCCCATCTACAAATCTGGTGACACTTCAGATCCTTCAAACTATAGGCCAATCTCCATTATATCCCTCCTTTCAAAACCCCTGGAAAAACATATAAATAAACACTTAGTCCATCATATAGACACTAACAACTTACTACACCCTAATCAGTCAGGATTCAGACAAAATCACTCGTGCCATACTGCACTGATTAGTCTCATAGACAATTGGCTATCAAACATAAATGAAAATAAATTTTGTGGAGTATTATTTGTAGATTTCAAAAAAGCATTTGATACAATTGACCACACACTTCTCATCAGAAAGCTAGACCTGTATAATCTATCATCAAATAGTCTAGAACTACTTGCTTCTTATCTTAAAAGCAGACAACAGTGTGTCTCAACAACTACATCCACATCCAATGTAAAACCCATTCATTATGGAATACCACAGGGATCAATACTAGGACCAATTCTCTTTTCCTTATACATAAATGACCTTCCTCTTCATATTGCATCCAAATGTGAACTATTTGCTGATGACACAACCATACATACGAGCCATAACGACATTGACTCTCTTGCAACTACATTACAACAAAGCTGCAATGCTCTTGTCAAATGGACAGAACTGAACCACATGTCTATTCACCCCCAAAAAACAAAATGCATGCTGATCACCACCAGACAAAAGCAACAAAATCTACCTCATAAACAGTTTCCAATCCACATAAGAAAGGAAGCAATCGAACAAACCTCTCATCACAAAGATCTAGGAATAACAATAGATGAAAACCTCAGCTGGTTCTACCACATATCTCATCTATGCAAATACTTGTCCCAAAGAGTATACCAGTTAACTAAAATTAAACACTTTCTTGACTACCATTCAAAAAAATTATTTTTTCAAGCTTATATACAATCCTCAATAGACTATGCTTCAACCCTCTGGGATTCTGCCAGTGCAAACACTATGAAACCGTTATTAAGCCTATATAAACGCGCTCTCAAACTTATCCTTCTGAAGAAAACAACCTTACTTGAAGTGGATTACACTCAGTTAGGTATCCTCCCCCTACAACAAAGACTGAAATATAACAAAGGCATACTGATGTTTAAAATAATGGCAGGAGATGTCCCCACATCCTTAAAAGATAAGTTCCCAATGAATCATTCCAGAAATACTGAAAAGCCAAGTGTCCCAATCCCAAGAATAGACTTGTTCAAGTCCAGTTTACTATACTCAGGCCCTGTGCTGTGGAACTCCCTTCCCGATTCAACTAAACAGCACCAATCATTGACAACCTTCAAAGTTCGCCTTCAATTTCACTTGATGCATCAAAAATGCTGAACCAGACTCATCTTGTTGAATATATATATATATATATATATATATATATATATATATATATATGTGATGAGCCAGTAGCAAGGATATAGAGGACAGGGAAAGTAAAGGAACAATGTACAGCAGCCAGGCAAAAGAAGACTCAGGGGAAGACAGCAGCTGGGCGTTGGTGTTTTTATTTCGTCATCTCTCTGCTCCCTCCTGTGTTCTGCTGGACTGCTACAGGTCTAACCCAGTCTAACGTAGCCTGCAGACCTATCTCTACTAGTCTCTCCTAGTCTGCCTAGCCACCCTAACCACCCCTAAATATATAGCCTCCGCACGGACTGCAAAGACAGCACCGCGCGGCAGCAGACGATTCGGCAGCTTCGAACGTAAAATGGAGTAAATTTGTGTTTCCTTACACGGCTTCAGCAATAATTATCTCGCTGTCCGCACAACAAAGCTAAACATATTATATATCAAAATAAACTAAGAAACACAAGCTTTAAAATGCACTAATGCACTTTACACAACAATCATCTAACTGCGAGCTAAATGCGATTGAAGCCTCTGAGTAGACACACTTTTAACAGGTTTGCACTAAAACTTTCGATAATAAAACACTAAGAGTCCAGCAGAGCCTAATACTTAATGAATATAAAAGGAAGAATATTATTCATAGATTGTATACATATACATATTATTAGCTAGTAGTGTCCATGAGATGAGATATTAATAATTAAACAGCGATGCGAAAACACACTTTCTGATCTACTGCGTGCGCATCAATCTTGCTTACAAAGTAGTTCGTAAGATCGAAAGAATGAACATCTCTAATAATACAGATTATCTATATTAACATAATCTAACCTAATGTTCATTCATATATAAACCCAAAATATACCATAAAATTAATAATTAAATGTCTGCATTTTATAAAATTCAGTTCGACGAGATTCAAATTCGTTAGAACAAAGAACGAGCGTTAGGCTAAGCATTAGGCTAATCATCGTGTTCAAACCGTCGTATACCTTACGATCTACTACAACCTAAATTAAGTTATATTTCATTTATCTAAATAAGTTTATTACACACGATTCTCAAGCGCACACTACAGTATAATAAAATATTTCTTTACTTATGAATTAGAACTGCTTTTGCCGATCGCGATTCCAATGTTCTTATACTGATATGATGTAATAAGTGAAAATACTAATTTACGATGGAAATAGAGAATCTTCACTGTGGTCGAGTTGAATCGAGTCAAGAGCAGTCCTTCAACAATCATATCCCTGAATTTGAATAGATAATATGATTTATTAAAGTTGTTATTAAAGATTTTCTTTCCTAGGTCAGGCCGATCCTTTGTGTTCAAAATGCAAAGTAGAGTTATCTCTCTTGATCCAAAAATCATTACAATAAAATATATCTCATCTCATCCCACTAACAACAAAATCATAAGAACAAAATGGAATGCAAAATAACTAATTAATTACATATAAATCATAAAAATCATAAAAATTCAATTATCAACTTCATATAAAAATACAAATATGTCGTACTCATAATAAACCATAACACTTAAAATAAAATGAACAGAAGATCTTCTCTGTTCTGACCACACCCAAATATCTGTTTAACTGTTTCTAACCTAAACTAAATGCCCAACAAGCTCTCACACATAGAGCTACACAAAACCACCTGGTTACATCTCCCCCCACAAACTCTGTCAGCGTCCGCGCTGACACACAAAAATAACAACTACCCAGTTGAAACACAAAACACAAAACACACAAAAAATAAATTCAAAACAAATGCCAACTTCTCAAATTCACCAAACTCCTCAAAGCATTTTCAACCCTGCTGCCAGTTACAACAACTGCAGCTGAATCTGGCAATAGCTCTCCACTCTTCATCAAGAGGATACACTGCACCCACAAATTTATGTTTATAAAATATGATAAATGTTCTTTTAACATTATAATCATCAAAACAAATTGTGGTGCCGTCTTCACAACTCAACTCTTCACAACACAACATCAAGGAAAACACATCTTAAGCCTTTACGATCCATGTTATTTTAACAATATAATCATAAAACAACTTGTGACTTCCTTATATATTGGGTTACCTCCCTGTACCCACACTGCTAATGTCTGATAAAGATCTGTTATATGAACAAAATTCTTTATAGACAACAGCACAGCTTTTGATTCAACATTAAATGTTACGACTGGCCACAGAAAATTTGCATTTTGACAAATATTTTCTCTAGTCAGGACAAAATCATAAACTGTAGCAGACTACAGAGGGGTTGCTACTCAAACAAGAATCTTCAAACTTTTCTTCTGCCTGCTGACACAATTCTCTCGAAGACCCGCTCAATTAATGAAACATATTGTTGCCCTGTAGATTATTGAGGGGTTGCTTTTTGAACAAAATTCCTCATATCACTAAACATCAATATAGTTTCATCAGAGCCTTACTCAACCTGGTTCTTTTAACCGGGTAAAGTTACAACATATTTTTTTTCTTTGAAAAATAGCAGATAGCTGGGACTTGTTCTTTTAACAAATTTCCTCAAAACCACTATCCAATGCAAAGAAAAATATTTGAAATTCCACTCAATATTTCCACCTGGTATCCAATGACCACAATCAAAAAAATCAATAATAAAAATGTACTAGTTGATCAACCATGAGGTGTTTTTGACACCTTCATCATCACAACAATATTGTACACTTGACTAGAAGCTCCACAACACACACACACACAAAACTTGTGTCAAAAACAAAAAAACATGTCTTCTGATCCAAAGTTATAGTCATGTCCAACTGATGTTTCCTTAAAATTAACTTTAACAGTAAAGAGGACTTGTTATTTGAACATTTTTCCTCACTCTGGTTTGTTAACTTTGGACAATTTTCTCGATCTTGTTTTGCCTCATTCTTCAAAACATTTTACCTTGTCTATCAATTATGAGTGGTAAAAAAAAACCCACGTAGAGCATGGCAACAGAGAGTCCTCATAGGAGAAGCCCCCTTCAAACAAGTGTTTTGGGCCTTTAATCTTCCTTACACTCTAGGGAGGCCGGCCCACATCCAGTTCATGACTCTGGATGTCTCTCTGCTACCCCTTCATATATGAAATAAACCACAGTATGGTTATTCTTAAATCTTATGATATCATGAATGTACTAACTGACTAGACTTGCCGTACTAAAAAACCATACCAAAACCAAATCCATAATACTCAATTTCAAAATGATAACCATGTTGTATGACCAAACATGTCAAAATCAACAACTAAAAAACTGAACATACCAAGTGACCAAAATATAAAACTCACAATCTTTTAAAATATGATTTTTCACATTAAACAAAATAATGAATGTACCAAAATGTCACTTCTGAGCAGGTGTTAAGCTCCTTACTTTTTCTCTTCTTTTCCCACTGTTTCTAAACCTGCTTGGAACATTTAAAGAAAACTAGCACTTACATACTCACTGAAGACATTGTTTCATTCTTGATTTCGAGGCTGACTGGAGAGATCTTCTCGGGACTGGAACTGGAGTGGAAACACTAGCAGGAACAAGTTCAGTCTCTGACTCATAGCCAGAACTACCACCAGAACTATTGAGAGCACAGGTTTTCTGGCACTGTTCATCTTGCTGGTTTGGTGGTACAGTTGCTGGCAGGCACTTAGGATGCACACTTGACTTTGCACCACCTACCAGAGGTGGCACATGATGCACAGGCGTAGGTCTCGTCTGCTTACTGCTGGGTTGGCAACCAGCTGACCGTCGCCTTCGTCGTCGCCGCCGGCGTTTCGGTGACACTTGGACAGGTTGTTCCACACACTGTGGTGTGGTACAGGGCCCCTTGATAGGCCTGCTGCTTTTGACAACCTTCAGGCTATCAACAGCAACCTGTTTGCGTCGTCCCGTCTGCGTCGTCAGTGCCTCCCGTCCCATCACCTTCTTGAAGTGGTGTCGCTTAGTGTGACAGTCCTCCTCCATGTGACCCCTCCTCTGACACCAATGGCAGTGGGGAAGGTCAGGCTGGGGATTCTGCAGCGTCGCACAGCTGTGGCTGCAAAGGGGCGTGGCACGCTGCTGCAGCTGGACCCTCAGGCTGGCAATCTCAGCTGACAGGTTGCCAGCTGAGCCTGAAGGCAGGTGACAGTGGCTTCCAGTCTCCTGGGTTCCCCCGTTGCAGCTTTACTGGTGCCCACCTGTTGATGGTGGACCCGTCGCTGGTAGGACTGCCTGGCCCGGCAGTCTGCCATGCGGTGACCCTGGCGCTGGCACCACCAGCAGGTCAGGTCACGCTGACGTGGGCCATGCAGTTTATGGCCTCTCTGCTGTTGACTGGTCTGGCGTGGTGAGGCTGGGCTGGTCTCGCGTGGTGGCGTACCTGGAGACGAGGTGACTGGATCCTGCCGCTCCTGTAGCATCTGCCTTGTGACAGCGTTCTCTGTCACAAGGGCGGCGATCTGGGCCTCCAGGCGTTGCAAGACGCCTGGGTCTGGTGTAGCTGCCTGCTGCGTAGTTGAGTCTGGGCCTTGGCCTTCCCTCAGCAAGCACTGGGCCTCTGTGGTCACCTCCTGGAACGTAGCCCCTGGTCTGTTCCTCAGGAAGCATCTCAGGTCCCTCTGCAAGGACCTGGAATGCAGCCCGTTGATGAAGGCGTCACTCAGCACGGCTGGAGACAGGGTGTCAGCCTCAGCAGCGTTGGCCTTGGCCCAGATGACCCTCAGGGCGGTGGCATACTCGCTGGCAGACTCAGCAAGCCCCTGCTGCCTCTCAAAGAAGACTGCAGCAAGAGTGGATGCTTCCCCCTCCAGGCCCTGGTGCCGTTCCAGGATGCCAAGGATTTTGTCTGGGCTGTCCACCTCTGCTGGCTCCCTGTAGAGGATGAGCTGCCTTGCCCGCCCTTGCAGTGCACTAAACAGCCAGGCAGCAGCTGCTCCGTCTGGCATTGGGTGCTGCTGAATCATCACCCTGGCCTCCCGGATGAAGGTATCAACGTCTTCATCCCCAGAAAACGTAGGGAGCTCGGGGGCCTGGGGCATCTCCATGTCCTGTAGCGTACATGGGCTGCCCTCATCACTCGTGTACAGGCCATGGCTGTAGGGCTCGTTTTTACAGAAAGGTGTTTTCTGTTTTTTCCTCCTCCTGCTGTGGGCTGGCATCTTCTGGTGTTCTTCCTGCACTGGACTGAGCCTCCAGTTACCCAGCTACTGACAATGTTCCATTTCCCAAATCCTGCTCGCAGCGCCACTTGTGATGATGCCACTTGTGATGATGCCGGCAGCAAGGATAGAGGACAGGGAAAGTAGAGGAACAATGTACAGCAACCAGGCAAAAGAAGACTCAGGGGAAGACAGCAGCTGGACGTTGGTGTTTTTATTTCGTCATCTCTCTGCTCCCTCCTGTGTTCTGCTGGACTGCTACAGGTCTAACCCAGTCTAACGTAGCCTGCAGACCTATCTCTACTAGTCTCTCCTAGTCTGCCTAGCCACCCTAACCACCCCTAAATATATAGCCTCCGCACGGACTGCAAAGACAGCACCGCGCGGCAGCAGACGATTCGGCAGCTTCGAACGTAAAATGGAGTAAATTTGTGTTTCCTTACACGGCTTCAGCAATAATTATCTCGCTGTCCGCACAACAAAGCTAAACATATTATATATCAAAATAAACTAAGAAACACAAGCTTTAAAATGCACTAATGCACTTTACACAACAATCATCTAACTGCGAGCTAAATGCGATTGAAGCCTCTGAGTAGACACACTTTTAACAGGTTTGCACTAAAACTTTCGATAATAAAACACTAAGAGTCCAGCAGAGCCTAATACTTAATGAATATAAAAGGAAGAATATAATTC
Source organism: Stramonita haemastoma (assembly GCA_030674155.1). NCBI lineage: Eukaryota > Metazoa > Mollusca > Gastropoda > Neogastropoda > Muricidae > Stramonita > Stramonita haemastoma. The sequence continues at coordinate 8,486 of JASPKP010007012.1, forward strand.
ATAGATTGTATACATATACATATTATTAGCTAGTAGTGTCCATGAGATGAGATATTAATAATTAAACAGCGATGCGAAAACACACTTTCTGATCTACTGCGTGCGCATCAATCTTGCTTACAAAGTAGTTCGTAAGATCGAAAGAATGAACATCTCTAATAATACAGATTATCTATATTAACATAATCTAACCTAATGTTCATTCATATATAAACCCAAAATATACCATAAATTAATAATTAAATGTCTGCATTTTATAAAATTCAGTTCGACGAGATTCAAATTCGTTAGAACAAAGAACGAGCGTTAGGCTAAGCATTAGGCTAATCATCGTGTTCAAACCGTCGTATACCTTACGATCTACTACAACCTAAATTAAGTTATATTTCATTTATCTAAATAAGTTTATTACACACGATTCTCAAGCGCACACTACAGTATATAAAATATTTCTTTACTTATGAATTAGAACTGCTTTTGCCGATCGCGATTCCAATGTTCTTATACTGATATGATGTAATAAGTGAAAATACTAATTTACGATGGAAATAGAGAATCTTCACTGTGGTCGAGTTGAATCGAGTCAAGAGCAGTCCTTCAACAATCATATCCCTGAATTTGAATAGATAATATGATTTATTAAAGTTGTTATTAAAGATTTTCTTTCCTAGGTCAGGCCGATCCTTTGTGTTCAAAATGCAAAGTAGAGTTATCTCTCTTGATCCAAAAATCATTACAATAAAATATATCTCATCTCATCCCACTAACAACAAAATCATAAGAACAAAATGGAATGCAAAATAACTAATTAATTACATATAAATCATAAAAATCATAAAAATTCAATTATCAACTTCATATAAAAATACAAATATGTCGTACTCATAATAAACCATAACACTTAAAATAAAATGAACAGAAGATCTTCTCTGTTCTGACCACACCAAATATCTGTTTAACTGTTTCTAACCTAAACTAAATGCCCAACAAGCTCTCACACATAGAGCTACACAAAACCACCTGGTTACATATATATATATATATATGTGTATATATATAATATATATATATAATATATATATATATATATATATATATATATATCACCATCTCTCTCTCTCTCTCCTCTCTCTCTCCTCTCTCTCTCCTCTCTCTCTCTCTCTCTCTCTCTCTCTCTCTCTCTCTCTCTCTCTCTCTATCTTGATGAAGGCTGTATTCATATCTCATGTTTTCAACTTTATTTTGAAAGTTAACTATTATAGAGTTTGATAAATGTTGTCTTAATATCTCAATGTTTTAAGTTTAGTTAGTATGTGTTTTTTTAAACATACTGTGTAGTTATTCATTTTTGTGAATGTATTGGCTATTTCACAGAGATTGATCATTACAATGTATATAAACTATGAGTATTTTATTTACAATGTGTAGATTTCATTTTTATAGCTATGTTGAATTTGATTTGTGTGTCACTAGTTAGTGATCTCCCCCCCCCCCCCCCCCCCCCCCCCCCCTCTCTCTCTCTCTCTCTCTCTCTCTCCTCTCTCTCTCTCTCTCTCTCTCTCTCTCTCTCTCTCTCTCTCTCTCTCTCTCTCCTCTCTCTCTCTCTCTCTCTCTCTCTATTCTTTTGAAACATCTAGGATGTTTTACGTAACTTTTTTTTTCTTTCTTTTTATCTTATTTTATTTTATTTTATTTTAGTTTTTATTGGTAGTATCTCTCCCCCCCCCCCCCCCCTCCAATAAGGATATTAGTTAAATTCCCCCCCCCCCTTTTTTTTTTTTTTTTTTTTTTTTTTAATCCAAATGTATGATTTATATTACATGTATAACTTTTGACAGATGGTGGTGGATTGATGTTCTCAGTTGTTTATTTCATCTTGTTCTCTTATTTACTCCTTACCTATTAACACTTTTCTTTTCTTCCATAATCAAAATCTTTTTATTGTGACTTCTGATTTTGTCTTTTGAACGAGTGCATTTTTATTACCTTACCATATATAGTGTCCTTATTCTTATGTGTTGTTTGGTACTGCGTAAAATTTCATTGTTTAGTATCTTTTCAACTTGATGTATCCCTGAAAAGGGCGGGGACTGGATGTAAAAAAGCACACGAGTGCTTATCTATTATCCTCGAATAAAATACTTTGCCTTGCCTTGCCTTGCCTTGCCTTGCCTTGCCTTGTCTCTCTCTCGTCCCTGTCTCCCTCTTGTCTCCTACCCCTCTTTTTCTCTCTCTGTTCCTCCCTCGCTCGCTTGCTCTCTCTCTCTTTCTTTCTCTCTGTTTCTCGCATGTCTTAGTCTCTTTTTCTCCCTCTCTCTCCCTCTCTCTTTGGCCTCAATCTCTCGGTCTCTGTCTGTCTGTCTGTCTGTCTGTCTGTCTGTCTCTCTGTGTCTGTGTATCTCTGTCATTTCTCTCTCTGGTCTCAGTCTCTGGTCTCAGTCTCTCTCTCACTGTCTCGGTCTGTGTGTCGCTCTGTCTCTGTCTGTCTGTCTGTCTGTCTGTCTGTCTGTCTGTCTGTCTGTCTGTCTCCCTCTCTCTCTCTCTCTCTCTCTCTCTCTCTCTCTCCTCATCTCTCTCTCTCTCTCTCTCTCTCTCTCCCTTCATTGTTGTCACTTGTTCTTGATTGATCTGTTTGTTTTCGGTGCATTTTTCTTCTTGTCGTTTCATTCACTGTAGTACTTAATCGACTAATCTCTGTAAATAAAATTTTTGTATTGTCTGTGTCTGTCTGTCTGCTCTTCCCCCACTCTCTCTCTCTCCCTCTCTCTGTGTCTCGCTCTCCCTCTCTCTGTGTTTCTGTCTCTCCCTCTCTGTTTCTCTCTCCTCCTGGTTGTAGCCTCTCCATCTCTGTTTCTCTCTCGCTCTCTTTTGTCTGAGTCTCTCTTTTTCACCCCCTCTCTCTCTCCTTCTGGTCTGTCTGTCTTTCTCTGTTCTTATTCTCTGTCTGTCTGTCTGTCTGTCTGTCTGTCTGTCTGTCTGTCTGTCTGTCTGTCTGTCTGTCTGTCTCTCTCTCTCTCTCTCTCTCTCCTCCTCTCCTCTCTCCTCTCTCTCTCTCTCTCTCTCTCCTCTCTCTCTCTCTGTCCCTCCCTCCCTCCCCCCCCTTTCCTTCCTCTCCCTTTCCTTTCCTTTCCAACTTCCACCTTCACATATTATGCTATCCTAGACTTATTATACAGAGGAGTGTTTGGTTCTGATGTTGGATTGAAATTGTATTTTTACCATTTGAATATAGAGATGGGTTTAAAGGGTTTTTATGTTGTTTTTTATGTGTGTGGTTTTCTTTCCCTTTTATGCCTACTTTGCTTGTTTTCCCGCTCCACACACACACACACACACACACACACATACACACATACACACACACACGCACACACACACTCACACACACACACGCACACACACACACCACACACACGCACACACACACACACATTTAAAAAAAAACAAAAACTATCAGTGTATCCAGTTAGGGTGACGCGTTTTTGTTGAATGTATCCCGTTTTCTTCTTTTAAAATATTGGTTGAACTGTTGTTGTTTGTGATGCTGGTATGTAGGGTAGGGAGAGGTTTCTTAGCTTTTTCCCTGATCAGGCAAGGGCCGGATGAAAAAAAGTATGTAATGCTTACTCTGTAACCCTTGAAAAATAAAGATTATTCATTTATTCATTCATTCTCTCTCCTCCCTTCTCCTCCCCCCTCCCTCTCCCCCCTCTCTCTCTCTCTCTCTCTCTCCTCTCTCTCTCTCTCTCTCTCCTCTCTCTCCTCCTCTCTCTCTCTCTCTCTCTCCTCCTCTCTCTCTCTCCCCTCTCTCTCCCTCTCTCTCCTCTCTCCTCTCTCTCTGTCATTTCTCTGCCTCTGTATATCTTTCTCTCTCTGGTCTCAATCCCTGGTCTCAGCTCTCTCTCTCTCTCTCCTCTCCCCCTTCTCATCACTCTCTCTCTCTCTCCTCTCTCTCTCTCCTCTCTCTCACTCCTCTCTCATCATCTCTCTCTCCTCTCTCTTAGATGTGATGGAGAGCAGACTGTTTTGTGTCTCTCTCCAAAAATTGGCTGTTTATGTCAGTTGTAGGTGACGGACTGCGTTGATTGTTGGCAAGATTGCGTGTGAAGGTAATGCACATTGCAGAAGTAACCTTATTTGTGACATTTTTGTCTTTATTGGTGTGTAATTAATAATTTAAATTTCAATACTTATTAAAGAAGAACTTAATTTTCTCCACCGTTCACAAATATTCAGACTGTGGTAAAAAGCACGTGAAATTTAATACACTCAAAACATTCGAAACCAAGTGAATCTACGACATCAAAATTTAAAAAGTGAGGGTTGAAAACCCAGTAATGTGCCATCAAATTATGAACATGCCTGTGAACTGTTAACAGCCATGTATGTCTCTCTCTCTCGTCTCTGTCTCCCTCCGTCTCCCCCCCCCCCCTCTCTCCTCTCTCTCTCAATCTCTGTCTTTCTCTCTCTCTTCTCTCTCCTCTCTCTCACTCTCTCTCTCTCCCCCTCTCTCCTCTCTTCTCTCCTCTCTCTCTCCTCCTCTCCTCTCTCTCTGACTGATAGCCTAATGGTCAGAACATTGCGCTTGCAATTTGACGACCCAGATTCGAGTCTGGTCGAGGAATTTTTCTCCTGGAGTTAACATCAGTGCTGACTCCACTACCCCCAAAAGTCCGGATGAGACTTTAAAACCGAGCCCCGTGTGCGAACGCACGCAGAACAATCTTGCGCACACGTTAAATCCTGTTCAGCTTTTCGTAAGAGTCGGCCATCGTGTGCTGGTGGGAACAGATGACATTTACAAAACTGTATGCACACGGATTGGACGTAAAAAAGCACAAGAGTGCTTATTCCATTATCCTCGATATAAAAGATTAAATCAAAA
>JASPKP010000701.1:0-20000 GCA_030674155.1 Stramonita haemastoma
ATACACCTACATGGGTTCATGCAGTCATCTCTCTCTCTCTCTTTTCCTCTCTCTCTCTCTCTCTCTCTCTCTCTCTCTCTCTCTCTCTCTCTCCTCTCTCTCCGCCCCCCCCCCCTCTTCTCCCCTCCCCCCCCCCCCCCCCCTCTCTCTCTCCCCTCTCCCTCATCTCCCTACCCCCCCACCCCCCCCCCCCCCCCCCCCCCCCCCCCGCAACCCCCCCCCCCCTCTCCCTCTCTCTAACCTCTCAGCAGCCTATAGCTCCACGTTCATGAATGGATCTTTGACCCCTTTCATTCCTCTCTCTCCCAGTAGGCTGACATCCTCGTGGGGAGAAGCGAAAAGACCGATAAATCCTGTTAATGGAATTGACGCTGTGATGGCAAAGGCTTTGTGTCCTTGGAAGAATAGGCTGAGTGTATGGAAGGCTTCTCGCATCTAAAGGCATAAGTCATGAATTTTTTATATTTTTTTAGGGGATCATAGAATTTCTGGCGACGTCTAGGGTCGTTTAGTCCGGTTATGTTATGGTGTTTTGATACAGGGGGGCGGGGGGGGGGGGGGAGACTGATGGGGAAGTTAGCATTGTATGTGGTAAAAAAGATGGTGAATTCACTGAATAGCAGGGTAGAAGTTTTGTGTAGCTTCTAAGGATGGGAGGACAACAACATCAGCGAATGGACAGGCCTAGAACTCAACAAAACCCTGAGAAAGGCAGAACAGAGAGAAGTATAGAAGGAACTGGTTGTCAGGTCTTCATCCACGATCGCCAGACTAAGGGATAGATGGATAGATAGAGAGATGGAGAGATAGAGAGATAGAGAGAGAGAGAGAGATAGAGAGATAGAGAGATAGATAGATAAATGGATAGATGGATAGATAGATAGATAGATAGATAGATAGATAGATAGATAGATAGATAGATAGATAGATAGATAGATAGATAGATAGATAGATAGATAGAATAATAATTGTGGCGCTCCACCACGAAATGAGTCGCTTAGCACATTACTCAATTTTGTGCTAGGAGCCATTAAAGGCAGGTGGGGGTCAAGTTGGCAATGTTGAGATTTTGATCGATTATTAAACTATATCTGCTATTCTACCTTGTAATAAAATATCAAGGCATAATTTCTATTCCTTTTGCTTTTAAATGTGTTTTGAAAATACCCAAGCCCTCATTATGAAAACCTGTTACGAAAATAAACTTGCCCGTTTCTCATTTTGTCACATCCTGCAGTGTATCATTTCAATTTGTAATAACTTTGCACAGAGCTGTCCGATTTTCAATCTGTTTTTTTTGTATTAAATAGCCTTTTTATTGCAAATTATTAACTTGTCAATAGCTAAAAATTGACCTCTTGTGCAATGCTACTCCTTATGTGGTGGAGCGTCACAGATAGATAGATAGATAGATAGATAGATAGATAGATAGATAGATAGATAGATAGATAGATAGATAGATAGATAGATAGATAGATAGATAGATAGATAAAAGGAAGATTGTTGTATTCTTGATTCTACCATAAAAAAATGAGCAGCTGCCACGCTGACTGCATTACGTTTTATTATGTTGTGTTGTATTATGCTGCAGAGTAGAGTAGAGTAGAGTAGATTAGAGTAGAGTAGAGTAGAGTACAGTAGAGTAGAGCAGAGCAGAGCAGAGTAGAGGAGAGGAAAGGAGAGGAGAGAAGAGAAGAGCAGAGAAGAGGAGATACTTGTATTGTACTGTATTGTATTTTATTGTACTATATTGTAGTGTATCATATTGTACTATGTTGTATTGCATTGTATTGTGTTTGTACTATGTTGTATTTTATCGTATAGTACTTGTATTGGTATTAGTATTGTATTGCATTGTACTACTGTATTAGTATCGTATTGCATTGTACTGTATTGTAGTTACAGCTTTACATCATAACTACGTTCTACTGCATGCATTGTGTTGTGTTTATTTCATTGTCTTCCGTGATAGTCATTTGCAAAGGTAGAACATCACTCGCATCTCTTCTTCTTTGTTTCCTTTGGGCTTGTTGTTGCTGCTGTCAACTGTTTACGTTTGTTTCCAATTGACTACAAGCATGAGAGTTCTGTAGAATGCTGGTGAAGAAAGCTCTTCTGCTTGCACGTTATTGTGCTTGGTATTGTGCAAGGCGCACTTACATAGAAGGCATCCGTCAGTCTGCGAAGACTATGGAGTTGTGCTCTAGGCTCTAGAGCGTAAAGCATGGGTAAGTAAGTTTTGAGGGCAAGGTGTTACCCACGCAGCAGACCCCCCCTCCTCTTTCCAAGTTGCTGGAATGGTCCATTAGAAAGGCAATCGCCGATACGTATGGTTCCAGTGCCGTCGCAGGAGCCGCCAGAACACTGCCATATACAAACTCAAACAGCCCTAGGGACTCCAACTCCCCGATTTTTTTCAGGATGGTGTCTAAACACGACACCTGTGTGCATGCTTTTTGTTGTTGTTGTTGTTGTTGTTGTTGTCAACCGCTCCTACAGGCACAAGATGGCCTGCTCTTTTGAAAGGCGGAGCGGGTTTTTAATGTGTGCACAAGATGTTCTACGTGCGTTCACACACGGGGCCTCGGATTATTGTTTCATCTGAATGAGACATACATACTGGACATTAATTTATGGTTTTTATATCTGGTCGGAAAGACGTCTTTCCGACTTTCACTTACGGTCTCAGTAGCGGATGGGGAGAAGATCTTATCATGTACGAGAGAAGAGAGAGAGAGAGAGAGAGAGAGAGAGAGAGAGAGAGAGAGAGGAGAGAGAGAGAGAGAGAGAGAGAGAGAGAGAGAGGAGAGAGAAGAGAGAGAGAGAGAGAGAGAGAGAGAGAGAGAGAGAGAGAGAGAATACGAATACAAATACGAATACGAATACGAATACGAATACGAATGGTTTATTCAAAAGGCCTTGGCCACATTTGAAGGGGGAAAACACAAAGAATCCAATATAATGTAAGTATCAAAATACTAAGCGAGGAATTATTTCACAGCACATATTTGCAACAGAACAAGGCATCAAGAATTAATCAAAGTATCCCGCAGTTTAAATGCTTTATACAGAAAAATGGCTAACTGTTTGACAGTAACTTCATTTCCAGATGTAATGAGCATGTTTAACCTATGTAGACATGGTTGGCGTAAAAACTTTTGAGGTATAAACTGTTTTCTCAATTCTGAAAGTTGTGAACAATCAAGTAGGAAATGGATTTCGTCTTCAATAGAATTATTACAAAGAGGACAAAACCAAATCATTCTCATTTGCTTGTCTATAGTAAAAATGATGCGTTTTCAAATCTGAGATACCAAATCTAAATTTTGTTAATATTCTTTTCAAATGCCTATCCATTTTCATTGTCAGATATAAAGGCATGCAATGTAATGGATTGATCAGACTATACATTTCATATCGGTTGCTGTTTTCAATGTGTGAATGCCAGTCCTGCCACTGACATGCAGTTAATCTTTCACGCAAAAGTCGTAAGAACATTGAGTGATTTCCAACACCCTGGTTCAGCCACACATAACCAAAACCGTTTTCATATAACTTTCGTTTAACCTTAGTAAACCCAATTTGATTTACCCCTTTCATCTAACAAATATAGCATTCTATAAGCTTTACGGGGAAGTCTATACTGTTCCATTTGAGTCAGTTTCAACCAATAGTGAATGCACCTATGAGCTGAAATAATGTGCAATGGGTAACGGTTTGTTTCTCCATAGACAAGACTATTAGGTGTTTTTCCAGACACGCCAAGAAATTTCTTAAGGGCAAATAAATGAACTTTCTCACTATGAATATATGATGCATCAAGTCCCCATATTTCGGCACCATACAATGCTATTGGCTGTACTTGTGAGTCAAATAATTTCATGAATAAACAAAAAGAATAGTTGTTCAGCTTAGTTAAATTCTGCATTATTAAAATTAAAGCTCTTTTTGCCCGACATGCAAGATCTTTACAAGCAAACATAAAACTCAAACGTGTGGAAAAATACAGTCCTAAATATTTATATGCATTTACCACAGGCATCATTACACCATCAAATGTCCATCTTTCTCTCGCGGCAAGATAACCACCTTTTCTGAAAACAATTATATTACTTTTAGACATGTTAACTATTAGTTGAGCTTTCGATGCTGATTTTTGTAAACAATTAAGCTGATTTTGAAGACCTACAACAGTTTCAGATATCAATGCAACGTCATCAGCAAAAAGTAAAATGAACAATTCCAAGGCATCATCCTGAAAAGAAACACCATGTCTTCCAAATTCAAGAACGTCTCTAGTTATTTCATTGATAAATAAAGAAAACAAAACAGGGCTGCACACATCCCCTTGCTTAACACCAGAAGTACAGTTGATACAATCAGTTATAGAACCACCACATCTAATCCTAGCTTTCACACTATTATACATGCTCATAATACAAACAAGTAATTTACGAGAGAGAGAGAGAGAGAGAGAGAGAGAGAGAGAGAGAGAGAGAGAGAGAGAGAGGAGAGAGAGGAGAGAGAGAGAGAAGAGAGGAGAGAGAGAGAGAGAGAGAGAGAGAGAGAGAGAACAAGACAGGCACACCAGACAGAGAGACAGAGATAGTTATAATGCATGTGTGAAATATATCAATAATGCTCATTGGTATGCAACTACACCTCTTTAAAAATGTTACGCACTGAAGCTTGTTTGTTTTTTTCTCTCTAATCAGTTTTCTTCTAACCGATGATATTCCCGCCCCCCCCCCCCCCCCGAAAAAAAAAAGTTGTTAGAGCAGTCACTCTTTTACAGTGATAAAACATTTCTATGTGACTATCATCAATTCTAGAACAGATCTTTTGACCCAAACGGTCATACACAACCAGGTGTTTCCACAACAGTGCCTAGGGCCAGATGGACATTACTAAGTGGTCAGTGACCCACATACATACCTTGGCCAAACCTGGTCAGTATTGCAACACTGGCAGAAACAATATTGCTGTAACCTTTGAGCCGTGGTGATTTCTTTAGAGACTGTGGTGTGGCCCATTTTCTTATTCCCTCTCCCCCCTCCTTCTCTCTATAGGTCTGTCTGTATGTCTGTGTGTCTGTCTGTCTGTCTGTCTGTCTGTGTCTCTCTTCCTCTCTCTCCCCTCTCTCTTTCTGTCTCTCTTTCTGTCTCTGTCTCTGTCTGTCTGTCTGTCTGTCTGTCTGTCTGTCTGTCTCTATTCAGGGCAGGGGCGGATGAAAATAGTATATAGTACTTGCTCTGTAACCCTTGAAAAATAACGATTATTCAATCAAGATTGTTCATTCATTCATTCATTCATTCATTCATTCATTCATTCATTCATTCATTCATTCATTCATTCATTCATTCATTCATTCTCTGCCTGCCTGTCTGTCTGTCTGTCTGTCTGTCTCTCTGTGTCTCTGTCTGCCTGCCTGCCTGCCTGCCTCTCCTGCCTGTCTGTCTGTCTGTCTGTCTGTCTGTCTGTCTGTCTGTCTGTCTGTCTGTCTGTCTCTCTCTTCTCTCTCTCTCTCTCTCTCTCTCTCTCTCTCTCTCTCTCTCTCTCTCTCTCTCTCTCTCCCTCTCTCTCCTTGTACACCAGTCCAGTACTCCCAAATCTCTTCACCACACCCTCGTACTGTTTCACCCCCACCTTCACCCTTCCTCTCCTTCTAGTCACCTGATACTACCCCCGTCACCTGTCTATCACCACCATCACTACCACTAACCACACCACCACCACCCCTCTCCTTCCTTCTTACTCATAGAGGTTGTCATCAGTGACACTATAGCAGAGTGGGTATAGCGTGTGACCTCCATTTGTGTGTATCCATGAAGTCCTGGGTTCGAATCTTGGCAACTCACAGTGCTCAATTCCAACTTCACTCAGTCAAGGTTGCTATATTTAGTGCGTCTTTTCCTTTTACGTAGTCCAAGTGAGCTCAGTGCATGCTATAACTAACACCAGCTGGCCTCATCTGGGCTAGGATGGGATAGATATTAATTAGAAGCTGAGAGGAGCTGAAAGTGGAGGAAACTGACAACTGTGAGCTGCATTTGAAGAATTGAAGGGTAAAGACGATCTCCCTGGTCAGCTTTCAAAGGTAGACCTGCCAGTGTTTGATTTTGTGTTCTCTTCCTGCATGTATCAACGCATGCAAAAGATGACGTATTTCACGTTAAAGATCTTGGTATTTCTATACGTGTTTTCCGTGTGAAGTCTCAACATGCCCAGCATGCATTCTGTACCTGGAGAGAATGGGCTGTGACAAGTTCAATGTAGTCCAGAGACACAGACTCAACAACTCTATATTACCCTAATGAATCCTAGAACACCGCTGTAGTCTAGTGGTTAGGGCGTTGGACTCGTAATCTAAAGGTTGCGGGTTCGATCCCAGCTTTCGGCTATGGCGTTGTGCCCTTGGAAAAGGCACTTCACGGCTATTTTCTCACCCCACCCAGGTGTAAAAGGGGTACCAACCTTGTGTTGGGGGTTAACCCTGCGATAGACTGGCGTCCTATCCAGGGTGGAGTCTATGACTCTCAGTCGCTTAACGCCACAGAAACCGGGATAAGCACCGGCCTGATGAGCTTTAGGCTCGGGACAGACTTTAAAAAAAAAGAATCCTAGACTCAACAACTCAAAGCATCAACTCAATGAATCCTCACAAACACAGACTCAACAATTCAAAGTATTACCTTATTAATCCTCAAGGAAATAAAACGCAGACTCAGTAACTCAATGTATCACCTCAATGAATCCTCGCAAATGCAGACTCAACAACTCAATAGACCACCTCAACGAATCGTTACAAATACAAACACAACAATATATCACCTCAATGAATCCTTACAAACACAGACTCAACAAATCAATGTATAACCTCAAGGATCCTCAAGGAAAAAGATAGCCTGATGGTTAGAACATTCCGAATCACGCTCACAATCTGCTGTCCCGGGTTCGAGCCCCGTTCGAATGCTTTTTTTTCTCCTGGAGTTAACATTGGTGAAGATTCCACTCCCCCCCCCCTTCCTGCCAACCTCAAAGTCTTTCGGATGAGATTATAAATCGAGATGCGAACACGCGCAGAACATCTTGCGCACATGTCAAAACCTGTTCAGCTTTCCGGAACAGTAGGCCGTTGTATGCCGGTAACGTATGACAAAATTTACAAAACGCATACACAGGGGTACTGGATGTAAAAATGGCACATGCCTGGGTATGAAACATAACGAATCTGGGTATGGCTGTGGCGGGGAGATTGAAATGGGCGAGGAACAGCAGGACGAGGACGTCAAAGAAGATAAGACAGCCAAAAACAAACGAAGAAGGAGAAGACGACAAAGACGAAGAAGAAAGCAAAGAAGAACGCACAGAAGAAAAAAGAAAGGAATGCAAAGAGAAAAAATGCAAACGAGAATGCAAAGAAGAATGCAAAGAAAAATGCAGAGAAGAATTGCAATGGAAAAGAACTGCGAAGAAGAATTGCAAAGAAGAAAAAGAAGAAAAAGACTTGCAAAGAAGATAAAATGCGAAGAAGAATGCGAAGAAGAATGCGAAGAAGAATGCGAAGAAGAAGAAGAAGAAGAAGAAGAAGAAGAAGAAGAAGAAGAAGAAGAAGAAGAAGAAGAAGAAACAACAACAACAACAACAACAACAACAACAACAACAAATGAACAGTACAGAACTGAAATAGAAGGCATAGTCTTTAAAATATATAGTACCAGTATTTGACCTGATTTCTGTGATCCATTCTCAGACCTCCTTTTTTGTCGGGGACTGACTAAACGTTTAATGGCTACGCTTGATCTATGCTGTGGAATCTGTGCGTAGGAAGGGCAGACGACTGTGAAGTATTGCTCTGTGTTTGATAGTATGGGGGAGGGCAGGAGGGGGGTTGGGGGGGGGGGGTCACACACACATTCAAGCGTAAATGCGGAGGTGTGTACGGCTACATGTTTGCCCGCGCGCAATGCACAAGTCTGGATGATATGCTTCTGTTTATGATGCTGTGTGTGTGTGTGGTGTGTGTGTGTGTGTGTGTGTGTGTGTGTGTGTGTGTGTGTGTGTGTGTGTGTGTGTGAGAGAGTGTGTGTGTGTGTGTTAGTGTGTGTGTGTGAGTGTGTGTATGTGTGTGTGTGTGTGTTTGTGTTTGTGTGTGTGGTTGTGTATGTGTGTAATTTTTTTCTTCTTTATTTTTTATTTTATTTCCAGGATACTAGGATAAGCGCGTGTGCTTTTTAACATCCAGTCTCCATGTGTATGCAGTTTTGTAATTCTTTTCATCCGTTCCCACCGTGCGTGTGTGACTCTGTGTGTGTGTGTGTGCGTGCGTTTGTGTGTGCGTTTGTGTGTGTGTGCATTTGTGTGTGTGTGTGTAAATGTGTGTTTGTGCACTTGTGGGTGCATGTCTGATATATATATATATGTATATATATAATTATATATATATAATGTGAAAGAGAGAGAGAGAGACAGAGACAGAGACAGAGACAGAGACAGAGAGAGACAGAGACAGAGAGAGACAGAGACAGAGAGAAGTGATAATGGTAATGAGGAGGTTGGTGATATTTATTGTTCAGATTTATGATGATTGATTTCATTTAGGAGTGCTTAAAGTCTCTATTTTAATTAGGCTTTTAACTATCCCTGAAAAAGTCTTGCTATCGAACGTTTGATTAAGAAATGACTTTTAGGAAGTTAAACACACACACACACACACACACACACACACACACACACACACACACAACACACACACACACACACACACACACGCACGCACACACACACACACACGTACGCACACAAACGCACACACTCACACACACATACGCACACGCACACATACACACACACGCGTGCGCGCGCATACACACACACACTCATACATACACACACACACACACACACACACACACACACACACACACACACACACACACACACCACACACACACACACACACACACGTCTAAACGCATGCAGAACATCTTGTGCACGCGTTAAATCCTTTTCCGCTTTTCGTAAGAGTAGGCTATTGTTTGCCGGTGGGAACAGATAAGATTCACAAAAACTGCATACACACGGGGATTGGATGTGAAGAAGCACATGAGTATTTCATTATCCTCGATGTAATAGAACAAGTAAATAAATAAATAAATAAATAAATAAAGACACACCACACACACACACACACACACACACACACACACACACACACACACACACACACACACACACACACACACACTCACTCACTCACTCACTCACTCACTCACTCACTCACTCACACACATACAGTGCTCAAGCACTCATGTGTTTATACGCAAGTGCACATGTTTTGGCTGCCACTTCTATATAGTTGTACTTTTGCACAAATATATAATACATCGTGACAGATGATGATATTACTCACATGATATCTGTCTGTTCAGCATGTCGTATCTTTACAGTTTGTATTGGGATATAAAGAGATATGAATTCTGTATCAAATTTCCCTAGTGTTCTATATAGTGTAGGAAAAGAACATCATTTTTACAGTACATAAAAAGCTATTAACTATAGAAAAAGAACATGCAATTCTTTACGATTTTCTGAAAAATGTTATTCACTATATAAAAAGAACACACCATTCTTTACAATTGGGGAAAAAGTTATAAACTATAGAAAAAGAAAACACCATTCTTTACTTTACAGAAAAAAGTTATAAACACAGAAAACGAACATACCGTCCTTTACAATCGCCAGAAAAAGTTTTAAACTATAGAAAAAGATCATACTATTCTTTATAATACAGAAAAATCTATTCACTAAGCATTGCTTTGATTCTAAAGCACAAGTTCGGTATCAAATACCATTTATCGTTCCATAGAGTATTGGAAAAGAATATATCATTCTATACAACACAGAAAAAGTTAAACAGTATAGAAAAAGAACATACCATTCTCAGCAATACAGAACACAAGTTATACACTATAAGGAGAACATACAATTCTGTACAATACAGAAAATATTATACACTAAAGAAAAAGAATATACATTTCTTTATGATACAGAAAAAAACTAGGAACTATAGAAAAAGAATATAAAATTCTTCATCATACAGTGAAAAACCTACAAACTAATCACTGTTGTGATTCTGACAAATAACTTCTGTATCAAGCAGTATTACTCGTTCTAGATAGTGTAGAAAAAGGATATAGCTGATAGAGAAGTTACGTGTCAAGATCAAAATAGTATTTGGTTTTGATTTTTGGTACTCTATTTTAAATATTTATTTATTTTATTATTTAAAAAAAAGAAGAATAAAATAGAGCACCAAAAATGGAAACTATGTACTGTTTTGATTCTAACACATAACCTCTGTATCAACAGTCATTATGGTTGTTTATTGGGTAGGAAAAACTATACGAATCTTAAGAATACCGAAAAAAGTAAGTGAAGTACTGTCCTGATTCTGACAAATAAAATATGTCTCAAACAGTAAAAAACGTTCTATATAGTGTAGTGAATGAATATACGACTCCAGAAAAAAAGCACACAAAAGAAATGTGTATGATTCATGCACTGAAATATTCAACTCTTATGACAGTATAACACATTTTTCCTAATACACTGGGCATATATATATATATATATATATATATATATATATATATATATATATATATATATATATATATATATATATATATATCTAAACTACAAACAGTCCTTCCAAACTCATAAAAAAGGAATCGTGTGGAATCGTGCCTGAACATTCCCACCTGAAAGCGATGAACCTCTCCGCCAACATCAGCGAAGCCCACACCTGCCTCACACCTGCCCGGAACGCCACCCTCCCGCACGACAACCCGCACAACCTGGTCCCCTTCACAGTCTACCTGCTCCTCAACAGCATCCTCAGTGTCGTTGTCATCCCATCCTCTTCGTCATCGGCACCCCTACCAACATCGTCAACATGACCGTGTTCTTCAAGCAAGGCCTGCACGAGAGGATCAACCTCTGTCTCTTTCTCTTAGCTCTGGTTGACCTCAGCTCTCTGACCTTTACCTTCCTCCTCGTGTTGAACCGCAGGAGCGCTCCTTTCACAGACAGTGGGGAATTCGGGGCTATGCATGTGTACATGATCAACAAGAACCTGACCGGGTTGTATGGGTTAAGTTACGTGTCTATGCTGATATCAACTGTCATTGCTGTAGAGAGGTGTGTATGCGTATTTTTCCCTTTACGAGCTCAGAGATGTGTTCAAACAAGATCGTTTGCTGTTGTTCTGATCTTCAGTATGGGGGTGGTAGGGTTCTTGCGTTTTGTGGTCACTGCAAAGTATCTTACAGTTTGTTCCTATGACGCTCGCACAGGGAAAACGTCATGGGTTTACAGTGTGACTGATTTCTACCTCCAGAATAAACACATCATTGATGTTCTGGATGGAACATTCTACGGATTCTGTCTGAGTCTGGGGTGTCCCTTGGTCGTTCTTGTCACAACTGTGTTAACGGCTGTCAAACTGCAGCAAGTCACACGCTGGCGTGACACCGCGTCCTCCACCTTGTCTAACAAAGAAATTGGTGTGACGAAAATGCTGATATGCTTGTCTGTGGAGTTTCTGGTTTTGTCCATCCCGTTTCTGTTCATACGGATTCTGCCCATGTTTGGCACTGAGGTGAGGGTTGGGGGACTGTACAACAACACTTTCACCACTTTGATCAGTATTGCTGAAGTCTGCACATTCACCAGTTCCTCTGTCAACTTCTTTGTGTACTACTTCACAGGGTCCAGGTACAGAGAAACTTTACATCAGCTGCTGTGCCGGAAATCGTCTTCAGGTCAGCTTGAGGTCTGCAGTAAATCAGGAGAAAATTAGGATGAAAGCCAAAAAGAAACTAATTTAACGAAGATGCCGGATTACAAAATTTTAAAAACAAACTTTCATCTTTTTATTATTACATTACATCGGACATACAATACTGCATTGAATGATGGTTAAAGTTTAACCAGGCTCATCCAGCAAGGTCACATTAAAAACTGTGTGAATCTTTCTGTTGTTGTTTTCTTTAAACTCTCCAGTGTTCTGTCTCCAAGCAGCGATTCTAAAACAAGGGTGTACATCACAGCTGTCTTCACACGGGAAGGTTCCCATCCAGGTCTACTCCTATTGTCAGGGAGGGCCTGTAGACTAGTCCTGATAAACCCCCACAATCTTAGGGTAAAAATGAATTCTAACATAGTCATTTCTTACCTGTTTCTCCTACAGAGATATCAAGTGAAATTTCAGAAAACATACTGTGCATAATATTATAAATCATTCACACACCTCATCTAATGAGGCAACTGCCACAAAGTGAAAAACACAAAGTGGACAATGGTTAAAAATAGATGATACGTAAACACACGAACAAAATCTGGAAATAATCATCACACAAAATTGTCAGGT
Organism: Stramonita haemastoma; assembly: GCA_030674155.1. Classification (NCBI taxonomy): domain Eukaryota; kingdom Metazoa; phylum Mollusca; class Gastropoda; order Neogastropoda; family Muricidae; genus Stramonita; species Stramonita haemastoma. The sequence goes on from JASPKP010000701.1 coordinate 12,434, forward strand.
CAGATTTGTTGGAACATTAATTTTACAGACAGATCCCTGACTGCTCCAGCCAGCAGCCCTCATGATGGATGCCTGATAAACCGGCACCAAGGCTGGTGGCTGTCTGTGCTGATGTCATGGCTGGTGGCTGTCTGTGATGGTGCCATGGTTGGTGGCTGACTGTGATGATGTCATGGCTGGTGGCTGTCTGTGCTGATGTCATGGCTGGTGGCTGTCTGTGCTGATGTCATGGTTGGTGGCTGACTGTGATGATGTCATGGTTGGTGGCTGTCTGTGCTGATGTCATGGCTGGTGGCTGTCTGTGCTGATGTCATGGCTGGTGGCTGTCTGTGCTGATGTCATGGCTGGTGGCTATCTGTACTGATGTCATGGCTGGTGGCTGTCTGTACTGGTGTCATGGTTGGTGGCTCTCTGTGCTGGTGCCAGCAGCCTGGTTACTGTGCCTTCTGTCTGCCTCACTGTCCATCCTGCTGCTTCTGCTTCAAGTACCCGTTGTGTGTGACCCAATGGAAGACAGTTCCTCTGGAAAGGGGATCGTGGGGTTCAATGAAACTAAGCAGCAGTTTTGTCCGGTTCCAGACTTATTATAATGAGGTTTAAGTTATATCATGTCCTTTCAGTGTATGTAGTGCATGGTCTATCTGCCCCCTCCAAGGAAACAGCACCACAGTTGGTCAAGTTGATTGTTTTAACGTTGAATGATTAGTGAATCTACAGCAATGCCATCATTAAAGATTCAATCACTTTCATCTTGCCAAGGATGTTTCTATATTCACATCAGAACTTTATGATGTATCAAATGCTTAGAGTACTTAGGTGAATGTTTGCATACTGTTTATATTTTGTTGTTATATGTTTATTCTAAATCTGTTTTGTGCACTCTTAAACAAAGTAATAACAGAAATACAAACGTCACTGTCTTCGAAATTTATTGAATTTCAATCCAGTTTAATCACTTTATTATTTCATATACAGGGAAATTCAAGGGGATGGTTCATTGCGTCCAATTGGAAGGAAAAGTTGTTGCTTTTCCTGGGCCCCTCTCATTGAAAGGGATATTACTACATCTGCATAAAAACAGGTAGCATTCCAGTGTGATACATAAATGTTAACTGTTTTGTTATGCAGTTGCAGTGATTTTTATTATGATACTGAACCTCTCATTCTACTTGCTGGTGAGTTTTAAAGTTTCTTTTCAGTTTTTTATAGCTAAAACAGACACTTTTTACTTTTTCCTTCTCCAGATGTTCCACTTTTTTCATCTACAGTTCTTTCAAGAATACAGACTGAAGTATAAAATAGGAATCTCCACTTGAAACAACAAAACAGAACTGTAAAACAGAGATGTGACTTGTCTGCTGCAAACGTGTTGGAAATGACGTGTCCTTGCCAGATTCTTGTAAACATGGTAATAATTGTGAATACTTTGGTTGTCAACAAATGATAATTTCTTGATGGCTTCTGGATCTGAGATAGCATTTTAGTAGTCTTTGTTCTCATGGAGAGTAAACAACAAAGGTGATGATAGGCCACCCTGGTTTAACCTATGTTTTACACGGAAACAGTTCCACCTTGCTTTAACCTATATTTTACATAAAAACAGTTCCACCTTGCTTTAACCTAGATTTTACATGAAAACAGTTCCACCTTGCTTTAACCCAGGTTTGACATGAAAACAGTTCCACCTTGCTTTAACCTAGATTTTACATGAAAACAGTTCCACCCTGCTTTAACCTAGATTTTACATGAAAACAGTTCCACCCTGCTTTAACCTAGATTTCACATGGAAACAGTTCAGTATATATTACAATGATCCCAGCATGTTCAATTTCGTTAAGTAATATCCTGATGTGATCAATGAGCCGTCGATTGGTACCAAATTGCCCCAAGTTCACCCACCTTTTACCGAACAGAGACAGCATTCATTCAACTCTGCTTCTCTTTCTAAAGCCAAACTGGGCTTTGCTCTGCTTTAGGTCCACTACTCTTTTTCTGTGCAGACTTTCAGGTTCTTAGCAATAGTATTGTCAGTATGAGTGAGCAGACAGACACTTCTGTAGATGTTCCAGTATTTTTGCATGTCTTTCTTTCTTGGTAAACTGGGGGACAATATTGAAGCCAAGGAACGCAAACGGTCATCTATCCACTAGGTATTCACGCTCATTGCTGCTTGACCTTAGCTTGGGGAAAGCAAGTGCTGTGACCACTGAGCTATCCCGTCCCCAGTTGACCCAGCTGTGAATGGGTTCCTTCGCTCTTTAGGGACAGGGAGGGTAAAGCAGCGAGGGAGAGGAGATGGGCGCCACCCTCACTATGTTGGTCCCTGGAGAAGCTGTGGTTTCTGACATCTCGATTCCCAACGACTACATAGGTTATAAAACACCTTTAGCTTTTTACGTTTTTCTTCCGCATGGATATCACAACTTCTTCTTCTTCTTCTTTTTTCATGACCGGGATGGTCGTGGAGGAGACATGAGAGACGATTCTGCAGCCAGCCGTCGCCATCCAGCCCTGTCCTTCGCCTTCCGAATGGGTGTTGGACTGTCCAGGTCGGTCCACGCCTTGATGTTATCCATCCAGCTTTTGGTTTGTCTGCCTCGGCGTCTGCCACCTTCTAGCGTTCCTTGTAGGACTGTCTTGGGGAGGGTGTTGTGGCGTGTGACATGTATCACAACTACACTCTGTCATTCATCCAGGATATGTCTTTCCTCCAAAGCATTGTGGATCATAGCAATAATTATGTCACTCACGTTACTGGATAGCATTTTTGTCGTTGTTGTTGTGATTAGTTTAACGTCCCAGCAGCGGATATTACCGCCTTAGGGACTGAGTCTGATAGCACTTTGCGTCAGCACAGAAAAAGCACAGAGCGGGGACATATGGCCGTTAATGTTTCATTGCACATAGCTACCAGTAGAAACTTCCACAGTGGATACCTTGCACTGATGACTCCAACCATAGACAGGCTGTTTGGATACAGCAGCAAGCAAGCTATGCACTGTGAATCAGTCCATCTGACAGCAGCAAGTTATTGACAGTCTATTTTACAGCAGCAAGCTATTGATAGTCTATTTTACAGCAGCAAGCTATTGATAGTCTATTTTACAGCAGCAAGCTATTGACAGTCTATGTTACAGCAGCAATTATTGATTATTGACAGTCTATTTTACAGCAGCGAGCTATTGACAGTCTATTTTACAGCAGCGAGCTATTGACAGTCTATTTTACAGCAGCAAGCTATTGATAGTCTATTTTACAGCAGCAATTATTGATTATTGACAGTGTATTTTACAGCAGCGAGCTATTGACAGTCTATTTTACAGCAGCAACTATTGATTATTGACAGTCTATTTTACAGCAGCAAGCTATTGACAGTCTATTTTACAGCAGCAAGCTATTGACAGTCTATTTTACAGCAGCAAGCTATTGACAGTCTATTTTACAGCAGCAAGTTATTGACAGTCTATGTTACAGCAGCAAGCTATTGACAGTCTATTTTACAGCAGCAAGCTATTGACAGTCTATTTTACAGCAGCAAGCTATTGACAGTCTATTTTACAGCAGCAAGCTATTGACAGTCTATGTTACAGCAGCGAGCTATTGACAGTCTATTTTACAGCAGCAATTATTGATTATTGACAGTGTATTTTACAGCAGCAAGCTATTGACAGTCTATTTTACAGCAGCAAGCTATTGACAGTCTATGTTACAGCAGCAATTATTGATTATTGACAGTGTATTTTACAGCAGCAATTATTGATTATTGACAGTGTATTTTACAGCAGCAATTATTGATTATTGACAGTGTATTTTACAGCAGCAATTATTGATTATTGACAGTGTATTTTACAGCAGCAATTATTGATTATTGACAGTGTATTTTACAACAGCAATTATTGATTATTGACAGTGTATTTTACAGCAGCAATTATTGATTATTGACAGTGTATTTTACAGCAGCAATTATTGATTATTGACAGTGTATTTTACAGCAGCAATTATTGATTATTGACAGTGTATTTTACAGCAGCAATTATTGATTATTGACAGTGTATTTTACAACAGCAATTATTGATTATTGACAGTGTATTTTACAGCAGCAATTATTGATTATTGACAGTGTATTTTACAGCAGCAATTATTGATTATTGACAGTGTATTTTACAGCAGCAATTATTGATTATTGACAGTGTATTTTACAGCAGCAATTATTGATTATTGACAGTGTATTTTACAGCAGCAATTATTGATTATTGACAGTGTATTTTACAACAGCAATTATTGATTATTGACAGTGTATTTTACAGCAGCAATTATTGATTATTGACAGTGTATTTTACAGCAGCAATTATTGATTATTGACAGTGTATTTTACAGCAGCAATTATTGATTATTGACAGTCTATTTTACAGCAGCAAGCTATTTACAGTCTATTTTACAGCAGCAAGCTATTGACAGTCTATTTTACAGCAGCAAGCTATTGACAGTCTATTTTACAGCAGAAAGCTATTGACAGTCTATTTTACAGCAGCAAGCTATTGACAGTCTATTTTACAGCAGCAAGCTATTGACAGTTTATTTTACAGCAGCAATTATTGATTATTGACAGTCTATTTTACAGCAGCAAGCTATTGACAGTCTATTTTACAGCAGCAAGCTATTGACAGTGAGTCAGTCCATCTGACAGCAGCAAGCTATTGACAGTGAGTCAACAGGTCAGTAAGTAAGTAGGTCAGTCAGTCAATCAGTCAGTCAGTCAGTCAGTCAGCAAGCAAACAAGGAAGCAAGTGAGTGAGAGAGTAAGCAAGCAAGTAAGTAAGTACGTAAATAAGTAATGTCAGTCAGTCAAGCAGTCAGTCAGTCAGTCAGTCAGTCAGTCAGTGAGTCAGTCAGTCAGCCAACAAGTAAGTAATCAAGTAAGTAAGTAAGTAAGTAAGTAAGTAAGTCAGCCATTCAATAAACAAGTAAGTAAGCAATCAAGCAATCAATCAAGCAGCAAGAAAGTAAGTAATCAAGCAAGCAAGCAAATAAGTAAGTAAGTAAGCAAGCAAGTGACTTAAGAGACTTAAAAAAAAGTCCAAGCACTTATCTAGATGATTTATACTGCAATGATACAGTTTGATTATTGTACGCGGAACCTAACGCACAAGGGTAGGCGCGCCCGCGCACACTTTAGTACTCTTTCGCTTTGTGTGGCATTTGTCACATAGTTACATAGATACAGAAGTGGATTTTAGTACGGAAAATCTGTCCTTGGTGCATGTTTTACAGAACTCGTGGTGTGTCCCTAACTGGGAAAGGTCAGTTTGGTAATGATGTATGTTCTTGGTGTGTCTTTAACTGGACTCATCATTTGGTAATGATGTATGTTCTTGCTGTGTCCCTAACTTGACTCATCATTTGGTAATGATGTATGTTCTTGCTGTGTCCCTAACTTGACTCATCATTTGGTAATGATGTATGTTCTTGCTGTGTCCCTAACTTGACTCATCATTTGGTAATGATGTATGTTCTTGCTGTGTCCCTAACTTGACTCATCAGTCTGGTAATGATGTATGTTCTTGATGTGTCTTTAACTTGACTCATCAGTCTGGTAATGATGTATGTTCTTGCTGTGTCTTTAACTTGACTCATCAGTCTGGTAATGATGTATGTTCTTGATGTGTCCTTAACTTGACTCATCATTTGGTAATGATGTATGTTCTTGCTGTGTCCCTAACTTGACTCATCAGTCTGGTAATGATGTATGTTCTTGATGTGTCTTTAACTTGACTCATCAGTCTGGTAATGATGTATGTTCTTGGTGTGTCTTTAACTTGACTCATCAGTCTGGTAATGATGTATGTTCTTGATGTGTCCTTAACTTGACTCATCATTTGGTAATGATGTATGTTCTTGCTGTGTCCCTAACTGGACTCATCATTTGGTAATGATGTATGTTCTTGGTGTGTCTTTAACTTGACTCATCAGTCTGGTAATGATGTTTGTTCTTGGTGTGTTCCAAACTGGGACAAATCATTCTGGTAATGAAGCATGTTCTTGGTGTGTCCCTAACTTGACTCATCAGTTTGGTAATGATGTATGTTCTTGGTGTGTTTTTAACTGGACTCATCAGTCTGGTAATGATGTATGTTCTTGATGTGTCTTTAACTTGACTCATCAGTCTGGTAATGATGTATGTTCTTGGTGTGTCTTTAACTTGACTCATCAGTCTGGTAATGATGTATGTTCTTGGTGTGTCTTTAACTTGACTCATCATTTGGTAATGATGTATGTTCTTGATGTGTTCCAAACTGGGACAAATCATTCTGGTAATGAAGCAATCAAGTAAGTAAGTAAGTAAGTAAGTAAGTAAGTCAGCCATTCAATAAACAAGTGTGTCTTTGTGTGTCTTTAACTTGACTCATCAGTCTGGTAATGATGTATGTTCTTGGTGTGTCTTTAACTTGACTCATCATTTGGTAATGATGTATGTTCTGGATGTGTCTTTAACTTGACTCATCAGTCTGGTAATAATGTATGTTCTTGCTGTGTCCCTAACTTGACTCATAAGTCTGGTAATGATGTATGTTCTTGGTGTGTCCTTAACTTGACTCATCAGTTTGGTAGTGATGTGTGTTCTTGGTGTGTCTTTAACTTGACTCATCAGTCTGGTAATGATGTATGTTCTTGGTGTGTCTTTAACTTGACTCATCAGTCTGGTAATGATGTTTGTTCTTGGTGTGTCTTTAACTTGACTCATCAGTCTGGTAATGATGTATGTTCTTGGTGTGTCCTTAACTTGACTCATCATTTGGTAATGATGTATGTTCTTGGTGTGTCTTTAACTTGACTCATCAGTCTGGTAATGATGTTTGTTCTTGGTGTGTTCCAAACTGGGACAAATCATTCTGGTAATGAAGCATGTTCTTGGTGTGTCCCTAACTGGACTCATCATTTGGTAATGATGTATGTTCTTGGTGTGTCCTTAACTGGACTCATCAGTCTGGTAATGATGTATGTTCTTGGTGTGTCCTTAACTGGACTCATCAGTCTGGTAATGATGCATGTTATTGGTGTGTCCCTAACTGGGACAATTCAGTCTGATGATAATACATGTTCTTGGTGTGATCCTAACTGGGACTCATCAGTCTGGTAATGCTGCACGTTCTGTCTACTGCCAGCTGCTGAATCCTAAGTGATGGAGGCTAAGAGTATTACAGTATCTTGGTGAAACAATGAAGATCAGGTAACAGTCAAGGTGTTCTCTTAACCTATGCGGACACTGAGGAGTGAGGTTGTCAGCGACCTCAACTTCTCTAGGGTCAAGTACTTGAGACAGCGCCCATCTCCTCTCCCTCGCTGCTTTACCTTCCCTGTCCCTAAAGAAGGCACAGGTGTCTGCTATTTACAACTGGGTGAACTGGGGGACTGTACTGAAGTCAAGGCGCGGAAACAGTCACCCGTCCGCTAGGTAACCACGTTCAATGCTGCTCAACTTTTGTTGGGGGAAAGCGAGTGCTGTGACCACTGAGCTATCCCGTTCCCTGGATGAAGAGTAATTAGCAGTAGGAAAGAAAAAACCACA
>JASPKP010000701.1:22500-27500 GCA_030674155.1 Stramonita haemastoma
TATACAGAGACAGGCAATTAAAGCTGGTACACTATGTGAGGAGGAAAACTACATTTTATAAAATCAATTTCAGCATCTCAGAAAAAAGTTTTCAATCGTAAGCGTACAACCTCTCTGAATAGATTTCTTTCTCTCCTTCCCCGCCATCCACTAAATAGTGAAAGATGGTCTGGGTAGTAGTCTTTAGGATGAAACGAGACAAAATTTTATGTGTGCAACATATATTTATTCATTTATTTTTATCTATTCTTTTATACCTAGGATAATGGAATAAGCACTCATGTTGTTTTTTACACTCAGTCTCCGTGTATATGCAGTTTTGTAAGTCTTGTCATCTGTTCCAACCAGCACACAATAACCTATTTTTACGAAAAGTAGAACAGGATTTAACGTGTGCACAAGATGTTCTGAGTGCGTTCGCACACAGGGCCTCGGTTTATAGTCTCATCCGAAGGACTTTTCGGGAGAGTGGAGTCAGCACTGATATTAACTCCAGGGGAAAAATCCCCTCGAACAGAAATCGAACCCGGGTCGTCAAATTGCGAGCGCAATGTTCTGACCACTAAGCTATCCCGTCCCCTATTTTGGTGGGGTTCAGTGGTGCCTGTTTTGAGCTAACACACACATTTGCGTTCTGAGCTATCATACACACGACACTGACTCCACTCTCCCCAAAAGTCTTTCGAATGAGACTATTAACCGAGGTCCCGTGTGCGAACGCACGCAGAACATCTTGCGCACACGTTAAATCCTGTTCCGTTTTTCGTAAAAGTAGGCCATCGTGTGCCGGTGGGAACGGTTGACAAAATTTACAAAACTGCATACACACGGGTACTGGATGTCAAAAAAAGCACATTAGTGCTTATTCCATTATCCTCGAAATAAAAAAGAATAAATGTAAATAAATAAAACATAAAATAAATCTACTCATCCCCCTAGTGGCGATGATCATGGCTTCGTAGTGGAGCCAGGCTGTGTGAGACGCCAGTGAAGGGCAGTGTCCACCCCAACAGCCCTCTAACCACCTTCTCACACGAACCTTCCACCCCAAAGACATCGACGCTGGATTGATGACAATATTAAAACAGTGCTAGAACTTGCAGCTGCTGCTGTTGTTGTGGGCATCCCTCGGTCAGTAAATGGTCACATGCTTTACCACAAAATGAGTTGCTTAGCACATAATCCCCTTTTCCGCTAGGAGCCATTAAAGGCAGTTGGGGTCAAGTTGGCAATTTTGAGATTTTGAATGATTATTAAAATATAGTCATTATTCTACCTTATAATGAAATGTCGAATCATAATTTTGTCTCCTTTTGCTTTAATACGTGTTTTAAAAATACCCAAACCCTCATGCTGACCACCTAGTACGATGCTAAACTTGTCAATTTCTCATTAATTTGACATTTCCTGCAGTCTAGCATTTCAACTTGTAACAACTTTTCATAGAATTGTCCGATTTTCACTCTGTTTTTTGTATTGTATAGCCATTTCATTGCAGGTTAAAGGCATGTCAATAACTAAAAATTGACCTCTGGTGCAATGCAACTCATTATGTGGTGGAGCGTCACAAATAGTCACATGCTTTACCACAGAAAGTCAGAGTAAGTTACTACTATTGCACGGGGGAAGGGATAGCGCACTTAAAAAAAAAAAACCACCAAAAGAACGTTGTCCCCGGAAAAAATACTGTAGAAGAAAGCTACTCTTAGAGGGAAAGATTTACAGATACCACTAAACCTGAAGAGACGGTCTGGGTGCTAGTCATTTAGATGAAGCAATACATTGAAACCCTGTGTGAAACATAGATTTAACGCAAGGAAAAGAACCCCGGTTATAAACGAGTTGTCCTTGACAAAACTCAATAGAAAACTCTACTTTACACGGACAACAAAGAGACAAAAGAGATACAAAAATGGATGGCGCTGCTCTTGTGGCGAGCATTTCCTAAAGCAGTGAATGCTTTTCTGTCTTAAACACCCCTAGCTAGCTTGATTACGACAAAACAGTGCTAGGATTTGCTGCTGTTGTGGGCATCCCTCGGTCGGTAAATTGTCATATGCTTTACCACATTTAGTCAGAACAAGTTGAGAGTATTGCACGGGAGACAGGATAGCCTAGTGCTTAGAACATTGTGCTCGCAATCTGACGGCCCGTGTTCGAATCCCGTTCAAGAGGATTTTGACTAGTGCAGACTCCACTCTCCACAAAAGTCCTTCGGATGAGACTATAAACCGTGGTCTCGTGTACAAACGCACGCATAATATTTTGCGCACACGTTAAGTCCTGATCCGCTTTTCAAAAGAGTAGGCTAGTGTGTGTGGTGGGAACAGATGACAATATTTACAAAACTGCAGACACACGGGGACTGGATTTAATAAAGCACATGAGTGCTTTATTCCATTATCCTCGATATAATATATGTATATATTTATGTATATATATTATATTAAAAGCATTCGAGTGAGACTATAAACCGAGGCCCCATATGCGAACGCACGCAGAACATCTTGCGCACACGTTAACACCCCGTTCCACCTTTCGGAAGAGCGGGCCATCGTTTACCGGTAGGAGCGGATGACAAAATTATAAAAAAAAAACAGCATGCACACAGGTTTCAGCCGCCGCTGTGGCCTAGTGGTTAGGGCGTTGTACTCGTAATCTAAAGGTTGCGGGTTCGATCCCAGCTATTCCGCTATGGCGTTGTGCCCTTGGAAAAGACACTTTACGGCTATTTTCTCACCCCACCCAGGTGTAAAAGGGGTACCAACCTTGTGTTGGGGGTTAACCCTGCGATAGACTGGCGTCCTATCCAGGGGGGAGTCTATGACTCTCAGTCGCTTAACGCCACAGAAACCGGGATAAGCACCGGCCTGATGAGCCTTATGGCTCGGGACAGACTTTAACTTTTTTAACACAGGTTTCGTGTTTAGACATCATCCCTGAGGAAAAATCGGGGAGTTGGAGTCCCAGTGCGGTTCGGGGCTGTATATGGCAACGTTTTGGTGGCTTCTGCGACGATACTGAAACCGTTCTTGTTGGTCATATATATATATATTATATATATATATATATATATATATATATATATATATATATATATATATATATATATATATATATATATATATATATATATATATAATATATATATATATATATAATTATATAATTGTAGTTGTGCAAATCAATGTAGGATTGGGAATCACTGCCACACTACCCTTTTCCACACTGCTCCATTTTCTATCACCATCCTGTCCTGCTGCTCCCACGCCGCTTATTCCACCTTTCCTATTATTCTTTTTTCTTTTATTTCGAGGGTAATGGAATAAGCACTCACGTTTTTTTTTTCTTTTTACATCAAGTCTGCGTGTGTATGCAGTTTTGAAAATTCTGTCATTCGTTTCCACCGACAAACAATGGTCTACTCTTCCCTACTCTCATGCCTAGATTCGTTATGCTGCATCCTCAGGGCCAGAAATGCAAAGAAAGTTTATGAATGTCAAACCATCAGAGACTCTGCATTGCTGCTTAGTGACTTGAGTGTAAAAAGAAATATGATTACTTATTCCATTATCCTTGATATAAGATAATAAAAAAATAAACAAATAACTAAATAACTAGATAGATAGATAGATAAATAAATAAATAAATAAATATTAAATATGTCGTGTTCAGTGGTGCCTGTTCTGAGCTAACACACACACGACATCACCTACTCATACCACTAGTGACGATGGTCATGGCTTTGTGGTGGAGCCAGGCTGTGTGAGACGCCAGTGAAGGGCAGTGTCCACCCCAACAGCCCTCTAACCACCTTCTCACACGAACCTTCCACTCCAAAGACATCAACACTGACTCACCACTAGAACAGAGGTATATCATTCCTTCACCCTCACCTGTCCCGTAGTCCTGCGGACCATGGGGGTACCCACCTGTTCCGTAGTTCTGCGGACCGTGGGGGCACCACTGAAGATTTTACAGTCAGCTTCCTCCACTCCCCACAGTCCTCCGCCCTCGGTAGCAGATCTCTCCACACAAAACCTGCCCACTCTCTCAGTGGCCAGGACTGTCTTACAGGGAACAGTACCGGGGTGGGGGGTGGGGGGTGGGGGGTGAGAAGAAGAAGCAGACAGACGAAACAATGGGAAGACAACATCAGAGAGTGGACAGAGGTATATATGGGAAACCCGAACTGGGGTAACATGAGACCAGAGCAACAGCAGCCACCGATTCAGATCATTGTGTCTTTTGTTGAATGAAGGCTGCATGTAGAGAACTGTGTGGAATGGCTGCTCTAGTACAGTTTGCTGCTTCTCCAATGTTCCCATTCTTAGTGTTGGTGATGGTGCAGGTGAGCACCATAGTTCTGTGGCTGAGGAGGCATTAACATTGGTCTTGCAACAAAAGAAGAAAAGGCAAAGCAACACTAATTAGCAGAACAAGAAATTTGATTGCAAGACAGACCTCCTGACACGTACGCTTGAGGAGATCAAAGCAAAACAGATCCCAGAGGAGAGTTTGTCACCTTAAACGTACGTTTCAAACTGCCTGAAACATAGGTTTGATTAAACCCAACTGTTCAGAACACACCGTAATCTATTCCAAACAACTTTCTAATAGTCTCCATTCAAAAACGGTTATCAATTAAGCACAGGACCATTAATTTACCTGAGCAAGCGTGTCTCATGTTTGCATACTACCATAACCTTGACATTTGCTACTATAACCTTGACATAATGACTTAGACCCCTAACACCCGTCAAAGGCATCATTGGCAGCCTTCAGTCTCGGAAGACTATGGAGTTATGTACGCCCTAGGTGTTAATGTCGGAGAGAGAAGATACGCTGTGTTCCTTCTGATGGTGGGGTTATAGATCTCAGCCAGCTGTTTCTAAATGTGAATCCCAAGCCGTTTTCTCTGACCTCATCTGATGGTTTACCCTGCCAGAACAGGGTGAACTCTGTCTCTCTGTCTCTCTATCTCTCTGTCTCTGTCTCTC